>JAVQJF010006431.1:0-38380 GCA_036023855.1 Gadopsis marmoratus
TATCTATCTATCTATCTATCTATCTATCTATCTATCTATCTATCTATCTATCTATCTATCTATCTATCTATCTATCTATCTATCTATCTATCTATCTATCTATCTATCTATCCTTGAACAGGTGGCACAATGTCTTTGCATGGAAATGACTGCATGTTGTGGATACAGTTTTTAAAAAAGCAACCATTAATTGCAGTACAGTGATGGGACACAAACTCTGGCTGGTATGAAATCCTCATGATATTTCTAAAACAATTCATGTTAGTTACTAAAACAATTCATGTTAGTTAGCATCTGTCAGACACTTTCCATCTGTGGTTACAGTTAGCTTGACTAAAACGACTTGGTTTTGTTAGGGGAAGACTGTTGTCCTGGTTTAAAGAAACGAATAGTGACTAATAGTTAGTAGGAGACAGGATGCAGACCACACACTTGTCGCTCTCTCTCTCTCTCTTTCTCTCTCTCTCTCCGTGTTTCCTGTCACTCTCTACACTGTCAGCTGTTAGATACAGGACATTTTCCCCAAACAATTCTATTTTAAATTCTCACCCTTCATAACCCCGAGCCCCTTATGCAGAGATCTGCTGCCACAAGTCTGACTGCGTTGGCTTTGTTTACGACCTGTGTTGTGTTTCTCACCCTGTCTGACGTCTATCTGCTGATGTCACTGTGTTCCCAGCATCATCATAACCAGGGAGAAATTGTGTTGAGTGGAGTTGCAATAAACTCGTTTAAATGCTCCGTGTATATATTAAGACTTGCTCTAATTCATGCATGCCGTGGTGTCTTTTCATTTTATGCCGATGGTGTTTTATTTGTTGAAACTATCCAGTCACACCTGAATCCAGAATGACTGCAGTTTGATTTGATTATATGAATGAATTGATCTCTTCAGCTTTCTGTCGTGGTGTATTGTGTCAGAGGGAGATGTGAACCTTTTCACTCACTGACTCCCTCTTTCATTTACTCACGTTATCCCACAGTCTCTGTGTGTGTGTGTGTGTGTGTGTGTGTGTGTGTGTGTGTGTGTGTGTGTGTGTGAGGGAGAGAGAGGACAAAAGAGAGAAAACCTTGCATCCAGTTACAGGTGGTGGCATCTCAATAGGGCCAAAGAGGAAAGAGCTGCCTTTGAATGCCACATGAAAGGACAGGGAGGGATGGGATATCTGGGGATACCTTCATTTCTCTGACGGCAGCCGTGCATACAAATGGGAAGCTATGTAAGGAATCTCCTCTTCCTAGCTCTAGCTCTCTCTCTCTCTCTCGCTCTCTTTCTCTCTCTCCTGCCTTTTGTGTAGTCGCTCTGTCTCAGTGAAGCGAGGAGGGCTGTTCTTCTGTGGTTTGATGCGCTCACTCTCCCATGCCACTGGGGTGTTAGGAGTCTTGTAGGACAAGAGTGATGACACCAAGAGGGGCGCCACTGTGTGCATGTGTGTTTGTGTGTGTGTGTGTGTGTGTGTGTGTGCATGTGTTTAGAGTGAGAGGGGTGTACCATGTCCAACCTATTCATCATTTGTCAATGCCATCTGCTGATCAATTAGGGGAGAACAAGAGAGTCACTGACTCAATGCTCCAGGATGACTGGGCCACACACACACACACACACACACACACACACACACAGATTACACGTGTGGTAAACACATGCGATCTCAGTGTTGATGCACTGATATTTTTTTTAGAGCTAATCCCATTATCGAGTATTGATCTCAGATCAACCACCTGACACCTCGTTCATTCTTGTGTGTACTTGCTGAATAACATCCTGTTTAAATCCTGAAAACTGGAGCAAGTTAAAGGGCCAGTCCACTAAAAATGACAAAAGACAAACTAACAAAGCAGCAGTGTCTAGACGTACAGGCGATTCTTCCGAAAATGTTTTTTAGCATTTTATCTCGCAGACACACTGGTATTTCTAAGTTGGTACCAGCTGGGGAGGGTCACTGTAAAGAGAGGCTGATGAAACTGTTGTGATGCTCTGATGAAAGGCAACCTGTTACATACAATAGGCAATTTTCATCAAAGGAATACACCAGCAAGACATCTGTATAACAGTTTCTATACACACAATTTAAATATAGTCACAAGTAGCACTTAGCAATCACTCTCTCCAGTCTATACAGCTCAAGATAAGACCAGGAACACAAAACTAAGTCTCAAACCAGAGGATGAGACACAGCAGCAGATTTAAACTCATCACCCTGATGCCAATGGCTGAATTATATTCAGCTGCACAGTTCAGAACCTTCCTGCCTGGGTGAAAGGTTCAGGTATATAGCCACCTCTCAGGGCATACTGACTTCATTGTAATGTTTAGCCATAATATACTTCACTAACCCACTAAGTTATTATCTGTACAGAAGTCTTTGGCTTAACCAAAAATATGTTTGTTTTGCATTTTGGGCAGAATGAGCAGGATTTGCCGGCAGCGGTTGGTCCCTCCTCCCCGGCTCATGTGTTTGGCGCTGTGGCCGCCATTTTTGTAGGTGCTTACATCTGGCACGTGGTGGCTAGGTTTTTGTAGAGTCCCGCCCTCACACCCTGCGCGCTGTTATTGGCTGGGGGAAACACACCCACTTCCCAAAGCTTGACGCCCAGAAACATTCCAAACACAGCAAAATACGAAAACACAGCAGAGGGCCTGTGAGGGTCTCTGCAGACACAGACACCCACACACTTGTAGGGTCATGAGAGGTGATTACATTGCATTTTACACAACCAAACTCTACAACAGGACGTTATTGAGTCCTCTCTTTCCATAACAATCTTACAGAGATGTGTAAAGTTGCTACAGAACTGAACTGGTACTGCAGCAGGGTTAGTTTATCTTGAAGCTATCAGCTAACTAGCGTCTGAAGTAGGGCGGTGAATCTTTGTTAATGTCACAATTTAATTAGATCAATATTTACAAGAATAAACTGTTTCAGTATTGAGGGACACACAGAAAACCTTAGTGTTATATTAAGAATAATATCAAATACTTGGGTATACATTCTGTCAGTTACTTCTCATATAAGATGCAATGCTTATCAGCTTTGGAGGGACTCGTGCATATATCACCAGTGCAGGCAGAATTGGAGAGGGCACAGTGGACTTGCCTCTAGAAGAAGACAAAATCCTTCAGCTAACCTTCAACTAACTGGTCTTGGTGAAGGTCACCGTCGGGCCCGAACAAATACAGCAAGGGAGCGTGTGGGACAGTCTTCTGAGAAGGAGAACAATGACACAAAATTGGGATTTACTGATTTACTTTTATAGAAACACAAGTTGGTGAACATGCTGCAGCGCTCCACTGCGCCGTCACGACTGCTATGTCTCCAGCACCCTGGCAATATATAGAAGATAACAAATGCCATTGTGGTGTGATCCTCCCATCGTCAGTCTGAGGTCGCTGGACAGGAAAGCACTGTTAGTGTGTATTTAGACCAACTGCCTTTGTCTTTTAATATTCCTGGTTACAGCCTGGAGCGACGCAGTGCCTCCTCTTGATCTCCGATCAATTCTCTCTTGTTATTGTTTAAATGTCCTGGTTAGCATTCACTGCTGCAGCTACCTACTCCACCTTCTAATCTCACTGTTTTCTCTGGTTTACCTACTTCAGCAGTGAAACAGCGAATGCATCACCTTTTCTTCGAACATCTCGTGAGCTTGTTTGCTGACCTCAGATCATACAAAGTACAACCGAGCACTTAAACCAACGAAGCTCCTGTTGCAAGAACTGACATTCCGTCACCTTGGAATTATAAGGCTTCATCAAAATTTTGTTATTCACATAGTCTTATTCTGTGACAACTTATAAACATTGTGTGAGCTGGGTTTTTTTTTTTAAATTGCGTTCAATTTTGGACTTTTTCATTTAGAAAACAAAAAGGTTCTATCTCCAAAGCCAAACTCAAACATGGTTCTATAAGGTTCTATTTGAGAGCCAATCAGCTTTTTGAATGCACGCAAGAAGACCAATCAGGTTTGGGTTCTTTGACATGTCGCCTAATGTACGAAACAGAGAGATACATCCATGGTGTGTATATATGTGCGCGCACACCTTCCGGTAAAAACAGACAACGGAGGCAAAGAGAGTTCTTCCAGTCGCTGCATGATGTCTAAACCAAAGGAAATTTAAACTAATGGTTCCTTGAATAGTGTGTTTAATAACCAACCTAAAACGGACCTCTGCACTGGACAAAATATTTAGCACTGACCTTCATATTTAACCTGCAATGCTTATTAGAACAAGAAAAAGAAAAAATAAATGCCACAAAAATGTCATAGAAAGCATTCAATTTAATTTCTCATACATGTACACTCTGACACTGATGATATGTTTTCTTGTTTTTTTGTTTTTGAAAATCAACCCTTCTTTTCATGTTTTGTAAGATAGAACCTTATAGTTTCAAGCAGAACATGAGTTCTCAGGATTAGAAGGTTCCATCTGCATTTGACCTGTTCCAAAAAAAATAACATTTACATATTTGATAGGATTTTGACATTGTACATTTAGAATACATTTAGGGTGTCTGTCACTTTCATGAATGAAACAAACTTGTGCTCCCCATATCATTGTTGCTACTGGGAACGCTAAATCTTTGAAGCTCAATATCTCAGAACTGCTCAGAACGCAGAACCTTATAATTCTAAGAGACCAGCTAAGGACTATGAGCGTGTGTGTGTGTGTGCCCGAGTGTATAGGAGCTTCATCATCAAAGCCCCTTCAGCCCCAAACACACACACACACACATACACATCCATCTGCTGCAGCGCTCCACGCCCGCCTGTGGTTTGGCATCAGGCCCGGCCTTCCAGTTTCCTTACAGTGGGATCAACGGCAGGTGGAAGAGCTTTGAACTGTGCTGCAGGTGGAACATCTTTGAACCTTCACACAGTGTGACCCACTGAAAGAGCATGTCTACAATATGCTCACACACACGTCCGAAAACGGCTTTGAAAGAACACTGAGTTCTCAAATAAAGACTCCCCCCCCCCCCACCACCACCACCACCACCACCACACACACAAAACACTGGCCATTGAAATAATATCATCCCAGCGTGGCACTAACTCTAGACTTACTGGAACATTCATTCATTACATTCCCAAACATAAGTGTAATGCCCCATGTGTGTGTGTGTGGGGGGGGGGATTTTAACATCGCCTGCTCTGGTCAGTGGTTTTAATCCCGCCGTCTGGATTTCGAATGTGGGTCATCCACCCCTGTGATAATTACAGCCACAACCTCCTGTTTCTCTGCGGAAGTTTAAAGTGGATCTCTGAGGGGATTCTGCTTTTTCTTCTGTCTTTATTTTTCATCAGCTCAGTGTGAAATTTGACTTCTGTGTGGAAATCGCGGGAGTCAAAAATGTTGTTGCTATTCTGATGGAAACATGCTATCGTGTCGGCCATCAGCAGAGCAAGGCCCCGTAAAAGTTCATCAGATGGTCTGCTGTGACGTCAGCTACAGGTCTATGCTGCTGTTCTCTTTTTAGCCTGTATTTGTCTCCACTGAATGAGCGGTTAGCAGCTCCTGTTTGCAGTGTGCCCATGGACACACAGACAACCATCACTGGATGACTGTGATACTGAAGAAAACTTAAAAACAGGAGGCTGCTCAGGCAAGTTCTGCAGCCTCTTTCTTCACACGGAATCATTCGGTGTGTGTTTCATATCTGTGTGTTCGTATCTGCGATTTTTGACTCGGTTTACTTCAGTGTCTTTGCCTCCCCTTCAGCTCTCCGGCGGAGGCTTGAATGATGAGCTAAATTACAGACGAGCACAGAGAAGATGACATTTCCTCACCTCCCCCTGATGATGTGCATCCGGTCAGAATGGGTCTTTATTTTGCAATCTTAAAGCTGCAGCACAACACATTTAGATAAAGCGTCACATTATATTTTGAGATTCAGGCTGCTCACACTGTTCACGCCTGTGACTGTGTCCTCAAGTGAAAGCAGAAATTCTCTCTTTCCAGATGGGTAAGAAGAAACAAACATCTGTCATGTTTTAAAGACTCCAGCATTCTCCTGAGGTCAACTCTGGACGTCAAAACACAGATTAATGTAAGACATGTCAGTAGCATCGACAGACACCAGCAATGTGACAACACGTACTACTTTCACGGACTGCTAGCGCTATGACATGGGATATACATGGGATATACTATGTGTCAACATATTAGACTCACTGGAGTCATTTTCAAAAAGGATGCTGCTGTAAAAGCAGTCCAGCAGAGTGTACACCTGAAACCATGAACCTTATGGTGGTGCTCGTTGACACATCCAGCAGACACAGAGCAGCATTAGCATTCATTTGGAGTCGTGTTTCTGTCAGCTGACTAACGTCCACTATTCCATGGATATAAAACAGTAGCCTTCAACGGCAGCCCTCTTACCTGGGTCCAGTTTTAAACTTGCTGTAATTAGAACCTATGGTGAAATAGTATTGGTATTTTTCTACCAATGCAACGATGCTGTTTTTAGCTCAAAGTAATGAGTGTAAAACCAAAGTGTCAAAAATAATCTAAGATTCTGGTAGAACTAGCTCCAAGAGAACAAATTGTGCTTTCCTGGGCTTCACTTTCTGCTCTAAGTTTGCGTAGCTAACATTAAAACAATGTTTGCCGGTTATAACATGTCTGTCTAACTAACCGACCAATGCTGTTGCGAGCTAGCAATCCGCAATAACTTAGACCTCAGCTGGTCCGTTACCTGGTAGCTAACGGTGAAGTTACATAGTTCAGTAACTGTTTGTAGTTTTAGTTGACCCATATGTAAAAGAATAAATCTCTCATCTGTACTGACGTGTGGAGAGATGCCAGCCTCCCTGGTCTCTTTGGTCCTTTTAGAAAAGCAATTAGGTGCTGCACAAATGACAAATTAGCAGCTTTAGCAGCTGAATGTTTCACTAAAGTCCTCATCTTTCTGTTAAAGTCGTGCTTTTGGTCGTATGTTCAGAGAGCGAGAGAGAGAGAGAGAGTTGCAAGTGTTATAATAAAAAGGAATAAAAGTGTTTTAAGCTTTAATGACTAGATAGAGATGCTCACCTCTTCTCCTCACAGCAAATCCACTCATCGGTTTCATCATTTATTGTTACTGAGAGCCAATTCTGCTGTGTGTCTTATAAAAAATAATGTCCATAGCTCACCTGGTGTCTGAAAGCATTTTACTGGATATACATTTATTAATCCATGCAGATGGCGTGAATGAAAACTGAAGCTGTTTTTAACCCCTTCTGCTTCGGCCGTGCCCCCGAGGGGAAAACAGGTTTAATAAACTGAAGAATCTCCTCAACAACTCATATCTCATCCCATCACAGGCACTGGTGAGAAACCTGTGTTTAACAGGACGGGATGAGTGTTTGAAGGAGGAGGTAGGAGAATACCTCTTGGTTATGCCTTGTTCTGTTCAAAGGAGGTGGTGCGTTCATGTTGACGGACGTTTGAAGGGAACTGTGAAAAAAGTGATGAGTGATTTAGGCCATTAGCAATGGATTACTTTTTCTATAAAAGGTCACCAATGCAGCTAAATACAACCAAATTCAACCAAAGAAAGAAAGAGAGAGAAAGGTTATAACAGTGTTTGGTACTACATTAGCTGGGCGCTCTGTCTGCTGTCAGTCTGCAGGAATCCCACACAGAAAACAGCAATAAAACATGGAGGCATTCGAGTGCACACGGCAGCTCCAGTGGAAGCACACTGACTGAACTGTAGTGTGTGTGTGTGTGTGTGTGTGTGTGTGAGTGTGTGTGGCCTGAAGAACTGCAGCCATTTCTGAAGCTAGGTGGCACAGTAGCTTTGCGCAGCCCAGTTCTCCCAGTCAGCGAGGAGCCAGGGAAGCAGTGGTGAATAAAGGGAGGGCAAACCTTGTCCTCCACTTAGTCACCGCCATCATATACGAATGAAAAGTCATGTTCATTCAGAAAACCCTTTCAGTTTTCTTTCTCTAAACAAATACAGAACCCTGTCACCGCACCAGAAAGACATTTCTACTTTTATTTGATGAACTTAGTGGAATTAAATATTGCATTAAAAAGTGTGTCTCTGCATATAAGAGCATGCTGTCAGCAGATACATTGTTCTCTTTATTGTCATCAATAGCTAAATGGATCATATCAAAAGGGTTTGCAAATATTAATACAACAAAATGTATGCTGTGTATTCTTCATGTACAGTACTCCATAGATAACACATGTTTGGATCTATTTCACACTGAAGTGGGGTATTCGGAGATATAAACAAAGTGTACAGAGAATGGCACCCTTACATACATTGTATTTACCTTCTGAGAAATTCTGGCACAGCTGCTGGAGTTTCTAGAGGATCCTCTGCAAAATGAGGAACAGCTCGCCCGCCTCCAAGCTTTTTTTAGAGGAAGTATATAATAATAGCAATCATACATCAGCAGCTGAGACCTGAAACAGATGTAGGGTTCCACAGTTCCACTGGTCACAAGAGTCATCAACACCAACAGAGCGGCCTGCAAAATGCAGACGCCATTTCCCACATCCCCCTGTCTCCCTTCCCTCCCTGTTACGTTGGGTTGCCTGGCTGTGTTTCTTTGGAAGCACCCAGAAACCCCCCGGAAACAGAAGCATCAAAATGCCTCAAAGCAACTAGTTAAATAATGTATTGATCTAAAGAAGAGCATAGCGGTAGAGTACAGCAAACGTGTTCATTACTTTATATTCTGCTGGGATCAATAAAGTCTCATCTTCATTTAGAATGATACATCATGATTTATCTGTCGGTTATATTTTGTATTATTAATCTGAATCTGAAAAGTAACTAAAGTTATTAAATAAATGCAGTAAAAAGTAATATTTCCTTATGAAATGTAGTAGTAGGAGTATAGTAAATGTGCTTCCACCACTGGATTGTATACTAATTCTTGCACTTAATATACAGCAAGAATACTTAATATACTTCAGCTGTTTATATATGAAAAGGTGTTTCTGATATTTTGTCCACCTCACAACTTTACAAACTACAGCCATACAATGAAAAAGAGACAATCGTGACATTATACAGCTATATCATCATGATTATTGATTATATCACCATAAAACAACAGTTTCTAGTTCATATATTGTTCATAAGTTAATCAAAGGCATATAATTCTAGTGCGATGTGGTGAAAACCAACTAAGGACATTAGCATTTAAGTAAATGTTCTTAAGTTAATTTTGCGTAATGCTTTAAGCAGTTTAAATATATTTTGATGCTAATACTTTTATAGTTTTACTTTAGTAAAGTTTTGACTTGTAATAGAGTATTTCTACTTCACTGTATAGAAATATGATAAAAAAAAAAACGCAGGTTTGAACTCCATCACACTGACTATCATCGCAGAGGTGGAGGGCTGTGATTGGCTGACACCTGATGTTCTGTAACAGGGCAATCCAAGGCAAAGCGATGTACAGTCCAGGCCCAGTCATAACTAAGTAAAGAAATGGGAGCATCAATGAAGAGAGACAGTAGAGAGACATAAAGGTGCAGAGAGAGGAGTTGTCTGTCTCTCCCACAGATGAAAGACAGCCAGCGACAAGGAGGAGGAGAAGTCTTTCTTTGGCCGATGAAAACAAGAATCAGCAGGGCTAAAGGCAAAGAGGGCGTTCGTATGGCGGCAGGGTACGTTCAAAAGACACACCTGTTGTTTGGCCTGTCGCAGTCTATCTGTCCTTCCCTGTCTGTCTGTCTGTCTGTCTGTCAGTCTGTCTCACCACACACAGACGCAACAAGCAAGAACTTCAAACGAGCCACCACACCCACTAAAACACACACACACACACACACACACACACACACACACAGTATGTAAGCACAGAAATCAACATCCAGCTGAGGTATCCTCGAAGAACAAACAATGAGCAACATCTAATTATCAGACACTAAAGGAATATTCCACCTAATATTCCAAAATCGATCTTCACGGCCTGTTCTTTCTTTTTCTTTTTCAGCTTACCCCTTTGCTGAGAATGAACGACAGAGTATTAGAGTACAGCTTTGCATAGCAGCAAAATGGAAATATTTCTTGAATTACATCATATTTTGAAATGAAAGTAGGACATTTTAGAGAAGAAAAAGTCCTACTATTACACAATTTGAATACTCCGTCAGAGTAAACTGGTGAAAGCAGGTCACCCCCATATGACCTTGTCAACCAGCTGTAGAAAACAGAAGGACATATCAGTGAACATGTCAACATGCTCACAATGACAATGCCAACATGCTGATGTTTAGCAGGTATAATGTTTACCATGTTTACCATCTTAGTTTGGTGTATTAGCATTAGCATGATGGGAAATAGCATTAGTTCATATTTGAACAAATTGACATTTTCATGAATGAATGTCTGTACTAAATGCAAGCTAATCAAAGTACAGCTGAGGCTGATGGGAATATCATTAGTTCTGCAGATATTTGGTCATAAACCAAAGATCTGGACACATTAAAACTTTGACCTGATGATGGCGCTAGATGAACAGTCAGAGGGTCTCCAAAGTTAATACAGTACATCCTGAGGGGAACATGAATGTCTGAACTAAAGTTCACCTGATGGTTAGTCCAGACATTTCATTCAAAACCGCAACGGTCCACCTTCTGGTGGCACTAGGAGAAAACTCAGAGGAAGCAAGGCGGATTTATCTGTTTGAAAAATTAAAATAGAAATAAAAAAACATCATCAATCCATTCATCAGTTGTCGAGATATTTCAGTCTGGACCAAAGTGGTGTTCCGGCCATCTGACAATACCAACCCTGGAACCCCACCGCTATCTTTATTAACAGGCATCAGCACCTTCAGCTTCACCATGTGTTCCAACGAACATGACTGGCTGTGTTCATGGGCCGGTGATGGCTGCCAAGGGTTACCCTCCAGGTAAAGCTTATAATTAGCATGTAAAAAGAAATGTCTGGTGACATCACATGTCATGGATGTAGCACGTGTCCATCTGCAGTCCTCAACAGTAGATTTACTAATGACAAGGACTGAAGGAATTTGACCAAAACAGGAGAATAAATGGGAAATAATTTGTTTTTGAAAAACATAACTTGCTAAAAGACAGACTAACAGACTGAAAACATAACTTCCCTCCTTGGTTATAGCTTTGCTGTATTCTAAAACAACAGCTTTTCCTTCCCCGGCTACTCAAAGCAGTTCAAACGTTACCATCGTCAAGCTTTCATCGTAGACCCAGACTCTTCTCCAGCCTATTTCCACAGGTCGTAAAACTTTTTGAATGTGTTAGAACCATCAAAATGAAGAACCATGAGATGTGTGAATCTCTGCCTTGTCGCTTACCACATTATGGAGTTAAGCAAACACGGGGAAAAGTAAAGGAAGGAAGGAAGTAAGGAAGGTTCAATGGGAGCAGCACGAGATCATAAGTCTTTGATGGTGATACAGTGTCATGTAAGTTACAGGTCGTCCCTGCTGCTTCACTAATTGAAACCCTGCAAACCACCATGACTGCAGTCTGAACCGTCCCACTGTGCAGTCGGTGGCTAGAGCAGACCTCCGGGATAAGACCTGAGTCAAACCCATCACTATACGCAGCCTCTCATTTTCCATTAATCTCTGCTTCTTCACACAGGAACTAATGTAATTTACCTGTGGGTTACAGGGATACGGAAACACTGTAGGCGTATCGCGTATCACTAGCCAGCAATAGAGATTCTTATACTGATCAAAGCTGCCCATGCTCACTTTTGGCATCTGAATCTAAATATTTTTATAAATTATTAGAACTGTTATAAGAAGATAATGTATGAATGACGCTCACTGTCACTTCTGAGCTGAATGCTGCCCTCAGGAATCTGATGAGTCTGATATGGGGTGGCTGGGTTTCCTGTCAATTGATTATAAGAATAATGGTTCAAACAAATAATGATGATAATACAATTATTATGGGCTGTGGCTACATTCAGAAGGACAGCATTTTCAGAGTAGGTGTGGCACAAATCCGACATACTGTTTTTGAAATTGGCTGAACTTCAACCTACAGTGCCGATCCACACATACACAATAATGGAAATTGTAAACTAAATAGGCATACAGGCATAAAACCTGTAAATCACATGTTGTCCTAAATAGTCATGTCGCCAATCACTCCTTAGAGAGGAGCAATATATTGAAAAGCTGATGTTTTTCCTTGTACTGACGTTAAGGCAATATTTTACCTTACAATACACACTTAAAATAACCATCATTATGATGGCACATTGACATGTAATAGGGAAAATGGCGCCTCATTCATTCCCACTCCGCACCGCGAACGCCTCTTCTTGCACTATGTAATTGGGTCGAAAGGATACAATCTCCCACGAGAAGTGTGTAACGCTTTACGGCACTAAGACACATGTAGGTCCAGCTCTGTACTCGCCGTATGGACATCATGGCAGATGCCAAGAGACCGAAGAAGAGAAAAAGAGAGAGTGACGGAGAAAGAGGAGGGCTTTTAATCGTTGGCGAGAGCTTTGAAATAAAAGGCTGCAGGACAGACGGCGAGCTGACCTTCTTGCTTGATGTTTGGCTGTGTTAGCAAAGTTGTCGACTCGCTAGTTTTTGACCATAAACCGACCAAATCCAAATCCGTCAGCTGGTCAACAAATGCACGTGTACAGCTGTCCATGAGTCCAAAAACTGTACGGGGGACAAGTCACAGGAAATTTCTAAACTTTGAAAAAGACATAACACCTGACATCCGGATGTGGGTGTGTCTTGTTGGAGCTTGGCCACACCGACGACCTGAGCAGCACATCATGGCTACCTCGCTGAACTGCTGCCGCTCGCACATGTGTGGTGTCCACACAGAGAGCGTTGCTGCTGCCAGCCCTATCTTTCTGCATCGATGTTGCCTTTGATAAAGGCCATCAATAATATAATGTTCCATTCCATAATACATTTTATTTATATTTTGTTTAGACAGAAAAACATTACGAGGCTTGTTCCCAACTGGGGAGTTAAAAATGATTTTGATTTCCTTCACATCTGTGACTTTCTACAGATATCGATATTGAAACTGAAAGGTGTAATGTCGCTGCTTTGACGTGAATATGACTATAAACAGGTCATTTTCACTGTTTATCTTTGCTGAGAATCGCGTGCGTCACGCGAAAAAGAGCAGCAAACCGTTCAGCAAACCGAAATGAAAAGAAGAGGTTCTGCGTCGCCCACGCACTGCTCAGGTCGGCGGCATGGCCCGGCCGTTAGTCAAAAATGGTTTGCAAGCATCCTCTTGCGATCTCAAGTGCTCAGAAGTCATGATTCTGCTCTATGAGTCCAAGCTTGTGCGCTCTCAAAGGTTGACTTGCAGACTGAGTAGCGCTCAAAATTTGTTTTGTGCTCTCTCACCTCTTTTGTCATCAACATACATCTGTACACCCGTGCAGAGACGAGGAGGAAGGTCATGTTGCATACATCAGAAACATGTAGAGCAGCAGCAACCACATCACACACACACACAAAGCCAGGATAACACAGAGGGATTAGCAGAGAACAAGATGAGTGAATACCTTGATGCTGGTTCCTTATCAACTTAGATCAACTGGAGATCAAATGGAGATCTAAAGATTCATGTTAAGTCCCAGAGTTGTGATTAAAGCTTTATTCACACACTTAACTAAACCTTTGTTAAACACTAAATGAGAAGGCACCAAAGGCTATTTCAAGGGAAGATTGGATATGCAGCTCCATAAACATTTCTCAGAAGCAGAATGATGTTATTGGTCGAGTTAATCCCAAGTAGGCGGAGCCAAAGAGCCAGGGCTCTGGATATGTCACATTGAATCTGACATCCTTTCAAGGTCAAACCAGCCATGCTAGCTTAAAGCTTTCCATACATAGGTTAGCTAACCAACTGCACTTTTCGGATTTATCAATACAAAGATCACCAGTCAAGTGATCACATGGCACTGGGAGAGACACCTGTCAATCAAGCAAACTCATGTTGACACATACGTCTGTTCAGCCTAAATCTCTCACTAACAGAATGTAACAAAAATGTAACGCAACACATAAACAGCATTAAGCAGTAATGCATACTTAGTAATGTTTAAGAGATTACATATAAAAAATTCAGTTACTAAACCCAGTAATACTCTATTATTTTGACATTTTGTGGGTTGACGTGCTGGCGGTGTTTTTCCGCTCGGCTCCGCATCATGAGGGCGACCATCTGCTCTCAGATGATGGTATGAAGGAATTCTGTAAACTTTATTTGCAATTGTATTCATAGCAACATGTTAGATATGATTTTAAAAGCCTTGAGACTCTAGAAATGTTGGGTTTCAGTAACATGAAAGTGCTTGAAAAGTGCTTGACTTTTACTTAAAAAAGCTATATTTGACTTTATCGCCCGACTGTCAACACCAGCTGATCCAGACTGGAACAGACCCATCTTGGTGTGAGCTGTCACAAATCGACACCTTAAGCTAGGCTGGGACACACATTTTATCCGTGCCAAAGATGTTTGTCTGCGTGTCCACGGTTGTGTCTTTTTCACTGTGTGACCTAGTGGGAGAGCAGTGGAAGAGTTTCACAAAAGGAAAGGAAGAAAAGGACGGGAGGGGGAGGCTGAGATGATGGAGCGCGCGCACACACACACACACACACACACACTTTGAAACTAATGTTAGCCTGGCGTGGCACTGTGAATAGCCTCAGGTCTTAAATAGTCCCCCTAATCACACACACACACACACACACAGAGGGCAGTTTAGGCCATGTCTGGTCAGTCTAATCACTTAGAGGAAGTAGTCAGGAAGATCTGGTGCACATTGCTGCTCTGTGAAAGCAATGATTGGCCTTGACACACACACACACACACACACACACACCGTGTAGCACTAGTAGCATGGCAGTGCCTTTTGACGTGGTTCCCTGTGTTTAGAGCCTTGGATTTCCTGACTCCACTTATTGTTCTGGTCCCAACCATGTCAGCCATTCATGTCCCACACTAAGCCTGCTTTACTCCTTTACGCTCTCCTGTTTGCAGCCGGGGATACCTGCACAGAGTGAGTGAGCAGGGCTTAAAGAGAGAGAGGGAGAGAGAGAGAGAGATGGAGAGAGTATGAATGACATGCTGAGCAGGGGTGGGGGTGTTGGATTGTGCTGCATTGACACATAAAACCAGTGTTTCTCAGTTTTCAGATGTCGCATTGAAGGCTCTGTCCGCTTTGATATTTTAAGTAGGTATCACAACAAAAGGGCCAACAAATGTCAGGAGCGGTGCTGGAGGACTATTGCGGCAGCTAATGGAGGAGCTAGTGTGTTGTGCATAGGCAAGGGAGGAGAGCTCCCTCCTCAGGGACAGGTAGGGTTACCTTGGGAGGGATACTCGCGTACTCCCCTTCCTCCTGTTCCTGCCAGGCCACAGGAGAAACCACGGCACTGTTTTATCTGCGCTAGTTAGCATATTCTTACCAGGCTTAGACTTTACAGTTTGTCTCGTTGTCCCACACTAATATGGTGGATTCCTCCCAGAAGTGGACTTCTTTCTTTTTACAGGTATTTGGTCATCAACCAGGTATAAACTGAGCATTGGACAAATGAAATTTTTATCTGATGAAGGTCCTAGAAGTCATAGGTCGCCAACATTATTACAATTCTACCTGAGGGGATCATGAACGCCTGAGCCACATTCCATTTTCAATCCATCAAGTAGTTGTTCTGCCTGTGGCTCTAGACAAAAAGTTAGTAGGATTCATCCTCTGGATGACTCTGTACAAAACTTTGTGACAATTCATCTGGTCGATGTTGAGATATTTCAGTATGGAACAAACTGGTTGGTCGACAGACAGACAGACTGACGTTACTAGCGTGGCTATAAAACTTGGTTCTTTTTTCAATCTTGTCCTTTCAGCACCAACCTTCACAGCATAAATGGTCACAGATATAAATTTCTGCGGTCCTTCTGTGGAATAAACACATGGTTACGTTTCCTGGACAGCACTGTGGCCATCTTGGAACTGGAAGCGCTGTTCCATTCCTTTAAAAGTTAAAAAGTTAAAGTGAGCATATTTCATTGAGAAAGTGCTTATGAATTAAATTTTTCATTTGTAAGACAAAGATTGCATTAATTCCTCCTTGAAAAGAAACAACGTTTGTTTTCTAAAAAGGTTCAAAGCGTCACTTAGTGCATTTTAAAATCACGCAAGCAGGGACAATTAGACAGCTGCAGGCTTAATATCTCAGGATGTCCGACTGGAAACCGACTAAATGTGTCAATATGGGAACTTTTAATGTTTCTCAGTTCACAGATTAGATAAAGGGGCGATGGACTGTAATATTAGTGTTAGTGCTTAACAGTCCGAAAAGATACAGAATCAAATTTTTCATCATATTTTGTATTAAATCAAACACTGGATGTTCAGTGTAACCTCGGACGTGAGAGAGTTTCCTGTTGGTATGAAGTCTGGAAACAGGAAGTGCCTCGTGTTTATTGGGGAATAATAAGCATTACAGTGTCACACCTCCTCACTGAGGTATGCAGCTCACCGAGCACACACACACACACAAACACACCGATCTGCTTTTCATTAGACAGCCCACCCTGCTGCACCGTACATGTAGACCTCATTAACATGAGTGGGGCTCCTGTCTACCAACAAATCTCTGTGATCGTCTCGTACCATAGTCACCCAAAACACACACACACTATCAAGTCCTTCACCTCAGTATGTGTGGAAGAAAGGCACTCTCGCTCTCTCACACACAAACACACGCATGGACGGAACAAAAGCAGCATCGGCTGCCACCTCTGTCTTTGGTCTGAGCCAAAAAGTAAAAAATTTGATTTTTTTTGTTCATTCTGCTTGATAAAAGTTTTGGTAAACTGGATATTTTGAGATGCTACTGTCCATTAGAATCACTGAACAGCACTCAGTCTGCATTGGTCAGTTATGTTCAGTAGTACCAATAGCTTTACGTTGTTATATCACTGTGAAACATCTTGGGTTAGCCTGACAACCAGACTCTACAGTTTGCGTCCCGTCTTTGCGACCTGTCTCATACCTACAGGATAATCAAAATAGTCTCTTGTAACCATAAAACGGTTCTTCATTAAGTTGGTTTAGTTGCTCAAACGTGGACAAATGTATTGTTGGTGTGTCTTTATTGCAGCATAATTACCTAAACGCAGTTTATCTTGAAAGGCACCGATATCCAACCTATATTATCTGATATACAATCATTTCCAATCACAAGCCTTTTTCTGAGCTTTCAACCACAATCTCACAGCCTTCATCGGTGGATGGACTTTGCTCAGGATCAACTCACAATCTTGAAGTTGACGCAGTAGAAAGCTTAGAAGAAAGCCAGCAAAGTGGTTGCATTAAAGGACACCTTGGATGACCGTGCTTGCTTTATTTCCCTTCTCTTATGTTTCGCTTTCTGGTCCTTAATTTGGCATCTTGCTATCTGCCCTGACTGCTTCACCGCTTCACCTCATGTCAAGTGTCATTACACACAACAATGGCACCCCAGCTTAGAAAGAACAACTTTACTGAATGACAAGCAACTCTCCAACCAGTTTATGTGAATGAGTTAGGGCAGGTTCTGGAAAAGGCCACATGACCTTGAGAGTTAATGGTGAAGGAAGTGACCTTCTCTTAACTTTACAGAAAAGGGCATGCAACACGTGACATGAAAATTACTACGTTTGTTGCACATAACATAGTTAACAGTCAGATTTCCAGCAGGTAAAAAGCATTAATCGCCTGATCTTGTGAGTGCCTGACCGCTGCCCACCGGGCTTTAGGAAGCCTCTAACCTCGGCTGGTTTTATGAAGGCTACAGTCAGTACATGAAAATGATCTATTTCAAAAGGCAATAGGCAGCTATCAGCAGCTTCGGTTCAAAGCAGATAAAACCGCATACTGCTCCAACCCTCGATGCGATTAGTTCTCGCTGTATTCAGACCACAACTTTTCTCCCACGCCGCCTCCCTCCTCTCTGCACACTCATTGTTTGTCCCTCTACGCCCAGCTCCTTTGAATCCCCCTCAACCACACCATCACTGGCCTCAAACTCCCTTACGTTCCTCCTCCTCAACCTGTTCTCCGCTTCCCTAGCCCCCCCCCCCTCCTTCCCTGCAACCACAAAGTGAGGCTACTAGTCTTTCAGTGTCACAGAATGCCGCATCCAGGTCGACATGGCATTGAACTAATGCCGGCTATTAAATATCATCAAATAATGTTTTGAAAATGTGTTCTTTATTTAAAGCATTTAGATTTTTCTCTCCATTTATTAGGTGAAGTGACTTGTACGGCCTTGAAACCTGCACTAACTGCTTTTTCTGTCCGCTCGTTTTCAGCAGAAACAAGTAGGGAACGCAACATTAACATACCATCACCGTTTCAGTTGATATGGTGAACTTGATAGCAAACAAACCTCACTGTTAGCTCTGTTTTTGGTCTCCACCACCTCCTCGTGTAAATATCTGGCTCTTCAGCTGCTAAACGCTCCACTATGTTCACCAGCTCGTCTCTAACTGTGTCTGGCTGCAGTTTGCTGCTGAGCAGTGAGTGGACCGTGGCTTTTTACAGCTTCTTCTCTGAAAACAGCTGCTGATGCTGGAAGCAACGCTATGAGAGCACTGAGAGCAAACCAAAACAGTGAGCTGAAAGACTCCGTAAAGCGGAGCTGCAGATTCAGCTCATAATTCCCTGGTGGTTCATTACTGCCAGGGACACCAACACATTGTCATTTGGAAACATTATTATAAAACGTTTTGACTATAGCCACTTTAAAGTATTTCATCACTGTTTCAGAACCTTTGTGACCGTGACAAGAAACCTATTCTGGAAGGAATCCTTAATACTTGCATGGAGGTGAAAAGGAAGCTTTGGGCAACTGCTCGGACAGACAGCAGAGAGGCCTTAGAGAGGTTTACAGAGATTAACATAGCTGCAGCATGTCGGCTGAAAGACAAAAGCAAACAGATCTCTCCCTCAAGTACCTTCTAGACAGACGTCTGTCATCTGGCCAACTAGCTTACTGAGTGATAGCAGCCTCGCTCTGACAAACAGAGTCTGCAAGAAACCTTTCAAATCTGGTGGAAAACAATCGTTGACCATATTCCTCTGGGGATTCACTCCTGCTGGTGTCAATGTGTGCATCTGATTTAGAGACTGATCTAGCGGGAACTACTTCATTTGCACTCACCTCCAATGTCAGCTTGAATCTCTCTCAAGTGAAGAACTCGGGTAACACCGACTCATCCATCTTGCACTCACTCAGCCAGAAGCTTTTCACACAGCAACCCCTGTGGAGCGGCCAGGGTTTGTTCTCAATAGTCCAGTATCGCGAGGAAATGAGACAACATTCAGTTTCAAATGAGCTCCTTCTAGCAGCTACTTCATCACTGTCAGCTAGAGGGAGCATCCACCCGTCCATCACACGAATGAGAATTGAGAATGTTGTATCATAATTTTATTTTATTATGTAGCTTTAGGGTATTAAGGACTGCAACTAATCATTACTTCTATCATTGATTAATCCCTCAAATATGGTTTAAGTAATCAATTTATCATCCATACAATGTGAGGAAAGACCAAAAACCGCAAAGATATTTAACTTACACTGAAATAAAACTGAGGAAGAACTGTGAATCCTCACGTTTGAGAGGCTGGAAGCAGCAAATGTTTGACATTTTTGCTTGATGAATGACTCACACGGTTGATCAATAGCTACAATTGTTGTCAATTACTGTAATGAAGTAATAACGACGGAAAGAAGCGATTTCAGCTTCACAAAATGAAAACTAAAATCCATGCTCTTACTTGAGAGACTTGCCTCTTCAGGACTGTAAAAGTATCAAAATGAAACCATCTAAGACGGGAACACACATGAAAACTTTGTATGTCCACTCCATTTTGCACATGTTTACGTACTATTTAAAAAAATTGTAAAATAGATCTACATATGAAAAAAAAAAGAAGATAAAGAAACATGGACTGCTAATTGGAACATACATCAGTAATAATAATAATAATAATTTGTTTCTGGGAGAAGAAAAGTTTCAGAAACAGCCTGCCACAGATAAACAACACTGTGTTCTCCACAATGATGGTCCCAATGGTCCCACCCCAACCCCCAACACTCACTGACAATATGTACTGGTAGTGTGTGTGTGTGTGTTTCCATTTGTATTTCTTTAAAGTGCATGTATGTATGTTGTATGTGTCTGTGTGGATGGTGCACATGCTTGTATGTGTTTTATGAATAAGTGCATGTGCATCAATGTGTGTGTAGGTGTCTGTTGCTTGTATGTGAATAGCTTCTGAATATTTTTCTTTCTTGTGAAGGTTTGTGTGTGTGTGTGTGTGTGTGTGTGTGTGTGTGTGTGTGTGTGTCTATCACAGCCATTGATGGCCTCTAGAGTTTCATCCTTCCACAATCATTTGCCTGTTGGAAGGTGCAGCCGCTCTGCAGGCATCTGAAACCTGCAGCCAACAATCAAAGAGCTGTAGGAGTATAGGACAGACCTATCTGGTTACAGAGGGAGAGCGAGTGAATGAGAGACAAAGAGTGACAGTGCGAGAACGAGAGAGAGAGAGAGAGAGAGAGAGAGAGAGAGAGTAGCGAGAAAGAGAAAGCATGTACGAAAGAGAAAGGGGGAAAAACATTACAGAGGTTGTTATTTTCATCCATCTTCTGATGTAATACGCCGCTTCTTTTTAAAGGAGGAAAAAAGAAACAGTTGGTGAGGCTTCCTCAGCCCTCCGGCCATCTTTCAACATTTGTCTCCTCACTCACATTCCCTCTATTCTGCATGAGAACCAATTTATAGCACAATGAATACATGGGAAGCACAGACAAGCCCCACTGTGTGTCTCTCTCCCCTATATCCTCATAAAGGCAGTCTTTTGACTTTGATGTGCACATGATAGAAACATCCATGCCTGCTGCTTGTTCAAATGCTGCTGTTCAAATATGTTATGAGTGTTAACGCCAACATCACGACACACGGTCTCTGTTTGATGAAAGCAGTCATTTATGGCCGGTTCAGTGCAGTTCACCTGCAACAGTGTGAACGCTGTTTGCATCTGGATCTGCCAGGTGACTTCAGAGGAGCTCCGACCAGAATTAATGATGCCATCTAGCATGTAATCTGTATCTGGTTAACTTATCTGGACTTATCTTTGCGTATTGAGAGCCAATAAGAAAGATAAGGAGTTACTACCTGGTGGCCCCATAATCAGATGTGGATACGGATCACATGTTCTCACGTGGTCAAAACTTTATCCTGCAGAGAGACATCTGAATTCTCTGTGCACCTACAGGCACAAGTGATTTCACCATTTGCCGCGTGCTTGTTTAAATGCATTTGACGAAATACGGACACTAAGTGAGTGTGGATCTCCATATTAATGTCCCTGTGAGGAGTGTTTATTTTCCCGATAACGAAACTTGTCCTGCCAAAGTGACAACTGCATGAATAAACATTTCACCAACCAACAGCACATGTATAGTGAAATATCTGATCCAGGCTTTCTGTGTGAAATTCTATTTCATAAAAAAAAGGAACAAGGACCTGTGTGGTTACAAATGTTGAGTTAATGAGTCTCTTGTTGAGACTTTTCTGCTGCACGACTGACTGAAACTGGAAGCTTCAGTACGGGCCACAATGTGTGAAAGGTTATGAACTACTGAATGTGCAACTGTCTCTTACAGCATAGATTCATGTCCTACTCTCTATATGCAGTATGTATACTGTATATGCAATGTGTATTTATCTCCATATCAAGTAATGTGGAGATTATGCTCATGTCCCTCACGTGAGGTTCTGGACTCCAAAAGTGACGTCATCATGTAACTACCATCAAGGGTTAAGGCTCATGCCATGCACAGGTTAGTTACAGCTTTACAAGCACCTCTACAGCCTTCCGCGAGAGGCCACAGGGACGGCCACATGATTCTGAACTCATGGAGAAAGATTGCTGCCACATTTAATAGAAAGACAGTGAAGTTCTTCCTCAGCAACAATGTGCTCGAGTGCAGCGAGTGTGCAGCCATGCAGGTTTATGACGATCTCCTGGTGACCCACGTTGACTTCACAGAATGTTTTCTTTTGTACGCGTTTTGGAGAATGAATAGCACATTACGCATGAACGCCTCTGTGCAAGCTCGTAGCTCACACGACATCTGCAGAGGCCCGTGTCACGGTGCCTCAAGCGACTATATGCGAGGTTTAAGTGTTGAAGGAAATGGGATTGCTGCCAGGCTGACATTCACTTGGAACATCTTTTCCAGCCCAGAGAGTGTAACACATGGTCATAGGGACGTGGTCAAGGTGAAGACGGGTTCGGGTCTCGTCAGATTTAGGCCACTAAGCCTCTTGGTTGGAGAGAGCTTGTGGTTTTGGTTGAAACAACTCACCCTGTCTTCTGCTTCATGTCAGCTTCAACATTTTCAGCGTTTAACCAAGACCACGATTTTTCCTGAACCAAGTGCTTTGAGTTGCCTTACTGTAAAAAGGTTCATTACGCTTTTAGGTGCCTGTAGAGGATATTGTATGATAACAAATGAAACAAAGAGGAGAGTTTCTACCTGATGTTCTGTTCCTTTTACCTCACTGTACAGAAGAAACTGCCCATATGATACTCAGAGCCTTCATTAACAAAGTAGTGCAAGCCACATGGTCAAGTACCTTTTCACTCATCCATAAAAAGCTGAAATCTAAACTTTCACATGAAGTTCTTCCTTCTACAATGTTTTCTTCTTTTCTTTGCTGTGTCGTATTGTTATCTGCTCCTGAGCCTTCCACCCGAGGTCATTTAAGAAAACCTGAACACGAGAGAATGAGTTTTTAATGACATTGTCCGGCTAAATTATTGTAAAGTGTGCCTTTCAGTTGTATTTTGGGAGCTTTGGCAACACCATTAACCAAACCAACATGCCAATATTGAAGACTGAACGGGGTTGAGCAGAAATAAAAGCGAGGGAGAAAGAGGGAGGCTGAATAAAATAGTTGCCAATTTGTTTGCTGTGTGCTGGAACTGTACAAGACTTCTTTCTGAAGCGCCTGACAAGCAGGTGAGATCAAAGTCATGGGGACAAAAGAGGCTCAGCAGCGATTTGTCAGGAGACGAGAGGCAGCGGCCGGGTTCAGCCCTCTGATCACCGCCTCACCAAAGAAATCTGCCCATGAGAAAAAGTACAGCAGAAAGGGTTCAAAGGTCATTTTGATTTGCTCTGGATTACTGGTACCTCCTTTTTCCTCCGCTAAAAGGGGGGGCCAAGAAAAGGACCTGGCTAATAACCTTTGTATTATTGCAGAAAAGAAACCCTTTTGTGCCAAGAGGGTTTATGGGGTGGTGGCGGGGGGAGAATTTTGGGGAGGTCAATTAAAAAAGGAGCCCTGAAATTCTTGCTTTCATTCATGGCTGGAGGAGAGAAAAAGGGAAAGTTAAAATGTATGCTTTTGGGTTTTGTGTCCAGGCACTTCACGTGGCTGGGTTTGGATTCATTTGTCAAGTGGGCGATGGCAAAAGGAATGGTTGGAAATATTTCAGTTGGGTAAATAATTGAGAAATGGCCGAGCGTTTCCCTTGAATCAAGAAAGCATCGCTCGTGGCCTTGTTTCTTCTAGGCACAGGTGTGAATGCATCCGAAATGCACCAAGAACGCGCTGGGATCTGATCACTCCAGCCACATTGGGAGGCGTTCAGGAATGCAAGTGTGCAGTGTAATGTGAACTCGAATGGCTCCCTGGCCACATTGGAGGGCCAATTAGTCAACTTTGTATTGTGCAGATTGCAGGACAAAGCTCCCAAACACAGTTGATTTGCCTCTGCCAAACAACTCGGACAGGGTTCTGAAGTCTGTACTCGAGCCGAGACATCAAACAGCCGCTGCAAGCCTGTTCCCTGTGGCTGAACACGAATGCGTAATTTTTCTGTGGACGTTTCCCCACATTCAAAAGAAATCCAGTACAGGTGATCACTCAAGATGCATTTGAGATGCACTCTGATGCCCTAACCTTGCCCCATTTGTGATGTTTAGAGGTCTTTAAGGGCCCACTTGGCTCCACGGAATCAAGACCCAACCCAGGACCCTATAGTCAGACAGGGTCCCAATGATACTCAGTCTAAATGGGTTGGGAGGGGCGTTTGTTTGTCAGCGTGTCAATATGTTTAACCCAAATAGATCCCATGTGGATCCAAATAGATCCGAGCATGCTCAGTATGAGCTCTTCTCACATGGCTACTTCCTCAGTAGACTGCAAAAATGTATGCTATGAAATGACTATGATTATTCTGGAATATTATTTTGACTACAGGATTTTTTATGTGCTTATGTGTTGGTGTGGGATTTTCAGTCGTTTCTATTTTTAGGAAAAATAAAATAATATAAAAATAAACCGTTCATTTTTGGAATCCGTTTCTATGCCTTCACTGGTTCACAGAACATTATCATTAGGCTATATTGCTGCTCTTATTGACCGAGGCATCATGCTGCTGTGTGTGATGGTGTTCTCTCTTTGAATTGGATCTAATTGTCCTGGTGATTTGGCCTTGGTCGGATTCCTTTCGGACCAGGTCTTCCTTTTCTGAAAATTATTTTATGCATGTAGGGTGTGGGTACGTTTCCCACGGTTGCATTTCATATTGGGTCCAACACTTTAGACCCATGACGACCTAATGTTACTCCGTGATTTGGTTCCTTATGCAACCCTTGGGGGAAAAATCTCCAAAGGTATTTCCACAATCCCACACACGTCCTCTGATTGCCTGGAAACGTAAAATGTTTGCCTGGGCCGAAGCCAACGTTTAAAATCCAACAAGTCCACAGACTGTGTTGACAACTGCGCAGCTGAAAGTTTGAGGGAGGAACGCGAGCAGAGCCTGTGAAAATGTTGCATTTAAACGCTGGTCTCAGCCCGGGCGAACATTTCAACATGCCCAGCAGGAAGTAGACATCTGAGATCTGAGACCTTTGAAGATGCAGCCCACTGCTGAAAATATACAGTTTGGACTTTTCCGCTAAGGCTTGTGTAGGGAAAGCTTCGTGGGCGAATCACTGAGTTGCGTACAGAGTGCTGAGGACGGCTGACCCTAACCCTGCAGTCCTGCTCCACATGCATCTGGATACAAGATCTGAATGAGGCCTAAAACGTGGACTTAGCACTGTTTCACAACTGAAACGTTAGCCTTCAGAACTAAAATCAACAACACACGTTTCCTAATGTGAAGAGGAAGATCTTTGTGTGTGTGTGTGTGTGTGTGTGTGTGTGTGTGTGTGTGCGCGTCACAAATTGGGAGCGTTTGCCCTGCATATTGCTGGGATGCTTTGTGGGCGGCGTGGAGGGGAGCGTAATTAAAATAGTTTCAGGGAGAAACAGCACACCACATCTGAGGTTCCACCCTCTTCCAGCATTTAACCACATCAAGAGCATCTCACTTAGAAACGGCCACCAGAACAACCTCTGGTACACACTGATGTTTTGGTGTGCTGTCTGACTGGCGAGGGGTCTCTGAGGCATAATGTGCAAACATTTGTAATTAAAAGAACTGCCTTTTTCTGATCATGGGGGTAAATGGAGTGGCAGAGGCAGCTTGCTGGGTGATGTATGGGAGGGGAAGACAAATTAACCGTCGACTCTCTGGGGGATTCTCTGCAGAGGCCTTCTTAGCAGCAGTGGAGCAGCGCCAAAGGGCAGAGAGATTTGTAGATGATGGTGCTAATTACCAGAATGCAAACCATAATGCGACCAAGATGGAAGCAATTTAGGCAGTAGTCATTTAGCCTGCTGCTCTTCCGCCCACCGGCTGCTGCCTCGCCAGAGCCGGGGCATTAGGATGGGAAAAGTCTGGGACGATCCATTGCTCAGGAGCAGGATGAAGGATAATGCGCAGGAGAGAGGTTCTTCAGCGTGAGGAGCACATGGAGCGAGCCCGGTGACGGACCGTTCATTTGTCTTTTTTTTTCTTAAACTAATGTCAACAGAAACAAGGCCTAGCATAATGCTCGCAGGTCAGGAGGAGGAAGTGGCGTATAAATACTTGAGAACAAAGACGGCTGCAGACTTTTAACCCCCGGCAGAATAACAGGCTGGGTTTGATTGCCAAGTGAACCTGCATGTGGCGGCTCGTCACCACCTCTGGAAGAAACGTCTGTGGATCGCTGCATCACAGGAGCTCCGATTCAAGGCAAATTACAAATTACAGACACTTGATATTGGCCTCAGTCTGTCATGACGGGCTCACTGTGTGCACTTGGCAAGCACCTGTCAAACTGGGATGAATGTATTTCTGCTTTAGGCAGCTGTGGACCACCCGAAGGTCAAAGTGTTTAACGTGTGCGTTACTTCTGAATGCTTCCTACAATATCAGAAAGTGGGACGATAAAGCTGTGTGGCCAAATGAAACTCTCCAGCGTGTGAGAGAAAAGAGGGGAAAGGCCTCAGATGAAGTCGCCTAAAATGCCTGAAATCAACAGTGAAATGACTTCAGTTGTCTCTTAAGTTGTTCTGAAAGCTTCAGGTGGGCTCGTGGTTTATCAGGCCATCCAGGATCAGTCTTGTTCCTCACCTGTTGCAGTGCCTGGCGCAGGCTCAGTCCGCCTGTGTAATTTGGGATGTCTAATTGCTCTTTCAGGACATTTCAGAAGAGGAGTTCAGAGCAGAGAGCTGTTCCGCACTCAGCCACTGTGTAATTTTATCCAGGCCGCAGTCTCTTACTTCACACAGGGCTGATACCTTTTGCCTCCCCCTTTCCTTTGTATCAATTGGTCGGAGTTCAGCCTATTGTCGCCACAACCGTCTTTTATATCTGCCCTCAGTCTGAGCAGAGGCTCTCAGTCAGACCTGCAGGAGGGATCCACAGCAGCAGCAGCAGCAGCGGCAGCAGGGGCCAGGAGCGGATCCCACCTCGGGGGCGGCTGTGCTGTCAGCGGTGTCTCTGGGGGCTGGAGCTCTCAAGCGCTGGGGCCCCGGCATTTTAATGGGACCCCGAGAACCGGCCAGGAGTCCTCTGTTTTTTCGCCGCAATCGTCCCTCCCCGACCATGCCACGATGCTGATGATACCTCTGCTGGTGTTGCTGAGCCTGTCGGACCCCGTGAGCTCCCGGGCCCGCTGCGCCCCGGGCCAGGCGTGCGACCCCCGGCAGCGGAGGGACGCCGGGGGCCGCGGAGGAGTGTACGAGCACCTCGGAGGGGCGCCGAGGCGCAGGAAGCTCTACTGCGCCACGAAGTACCACTTACAAATCCATCCCAACGGGAAAATAGATGGCTCACTGGAGGAGAACAACCCGCTCAGTGAGTATTCACACGCAAATACACGCACAGATATGAGATGTCAGCGTGATCGCGTGTGCGTGCGTGTGCGCGTGTTAAGGTCCGGCGCCCTCGAGAAAATTAA
Source organism: Gadopsis marmoratus (assembly GCA_036023855.1). NCBI lineage: Eukaryota > Metazoa > Chordata > Actinopteri > Centrarchiformes > Percichthyidae > Gadopsis > Gadopsis marmoratus. The sequence goes on from JAVQJF010006431.1 coordinate 27,352, forward strand.
AATGAACAACGTGGAGTCAAGTTTTTAAACGAAAGTTGTTTCTTTTTTTTTTTTTTTTCTTTTTCTTTTTTTTTCTTATCCAGACTGGTTTCACTTTAAAAGCCACGTTTTAAACGCACCGGGCAGAATTCGGTGTGTTGGCCAATTGTGCTATTTGTGTGTTTGTGTTCACCTATTTTAGTACATTATATTGTGATTAATCTATCAGGGTCTATCGGAGTTTAACTCAGAGAAGCGAGGCCATTGGCTTCTCTGCGTGTGTGTGTGTGCGTGTGTGTGTGTGCGTGCGTGCGTGACATCATGTCAGTGCAAAGCTGTTGACATGCAGGTTAATCTCTATTAGTATCAGCCAAAGTATTAACATCCAGGCGGGACAAAGCCGCTGTCCTAACGGATGTGTTTATCTAATCAGCGGCCATTGGAGGCTTTCCACTGGGCTGAATGGGCCTTTGACTGATCAAGGCGCTGGTTTAAAAAAAAAAAAAAGCCACCAAACATGCTGAATGGGGCAGCACGAGGTGGAGGTGGCAAGGGAAGCCGGAAATCAGTTCATTTGCTTAAAATGTGTCAAAAGTCAGTTTAGCCCAAATGTGCTTTTCTTGTTTTAGATGTGGCGTCCACATTTATCGGAGGCGTGATTATTAACCAGTCTACAGAGCAAGACAGAGTGACCCGATGAAGCCGAATGCATTGCACGTGAAAGCCATACAGCATACAGATGTTACTTCATGTAACTGTTCTGCTCCTCTGTGTTGCAGGCATCATGGAAATCACGGCGGTGGATGTGGGTGTTGTGGCCATAAAAGGGCTTTTCTCCGGCAGATACCTGGCCATGAATGATAAAGGCCGGATGTATGCTTCGGTGAGCAGGAACCACACATTTTCACCTCATCACCTGTAACGTGTCACCTTTTCTTCAACACACAGCCCCGTGTTTGTGGCAGCAGGTTAAAGGCCTCGCACGTGACGAGACAGAAAGATGTGGCCAGTTTTTATGCCGTAATGTCACGTGTTTATCTGGTGTGAAGGGTATTATTTTACGGCTGATTTGGTGTCTGATTGCAGCGGCAGCCCACACACAGCTGAGGGGAACGGAAGCACTCACGGTGTCTCCGAGAGGTTGTCCTGAGAATCAAAAACATATGGCAGGCTGCGTGACAAATGTGGCTCACTGTTTCCTTCCTTGTCACCCCCCCAGGAAGTGTTCAACAGAGAGTGTGAGTTTGTGGAGCGGATCCACGAGTTGGGGTACAACACCTACGCGTCCCGCCACCACTCCACCGAGCAGCCGCTGCCACCAGGGGGCGGCAGCATCGGCAAGCGGCGAGCCAGCGCCAAGCGCCAGTGGTACGTTTCCATTAACGGCAAAGGCCGGCCGCGGCGAGGCTTCAAAACCCGAAGCACGGACAAAGCCTCACTTTTCCTTCCTCGGGTGCTGGGCAACAAGGACCACGAGATGGTGAGGCGGCTGAGAGACAGTCAGAGCGCACACCACCACGCACATCACCACGGCGGCCGCGGTGACCGCCGGAGACGCCGGCATCGCGCCAGGAAGAGCCGGGGCCGACAGCCAGATGACTGAGCAGACTTTTAGAGCTGACCCCGGGGCCCTATGACTCATCCATACATGGGCCCCTGATCTCGGCACATGCTGTAGCTTGACTGCAATGGAGGACGTTGGAAAACTGTTTGCATCCGGCCTTCTGGATTAGCGGACGTTTTTGTTGCTGAACATGAAATACAGAGGGCCACCCCAGATGTTGGGGCACATATATCCAATCAGGAGACTTTGACTCATGCACACACACGCACGCACACACACACACATGCACACACACACACAGCTGTTTATCCTTCTATTTACTGACATCTGACGTCTTCAAAATGTTACTGCCTTGTAAACAAATGTATTAATATAGTAGAGAACTGCCATCTTACTTTGTAAAAAGTTCTACTTTTGTACAAGAACTCTTTTCCCCATCAAGTTCACACGGAGCAAAAAACCTTTTAGAAGTGGTTCTTTATTGTAAATACAGTATGCACTATGCATGTACAGTGACTTCATATTTCTCAAAAGCTAGAATGACAAACAGGATATCATGTGTTGCCATTTTGAAGTGCTAACAAACATGACGGATACTGAAGAGAGGACTTTACACAGCGAAGCACTTTTTGTCAGACTCATATTAAGAAGCAAAGGGACACTCTTACACGTGATAGTCTACTGTCTGTAAACTGAAAGATGTACTTTGTATATTGTACTAATGATATGAATATTTATTTGGTGCCTGTGCTGTAAGTTATTGATAAGACTATTTCTGCCTTTGACCAATGTTGCTGTTTGTTTTCACTCACCACATGGTTCCAGCATAAAACACAATGGCACTGACCCGAGGAAACAACGGCTGGTTTGTTCCGACAGGTTTTCACCGCCACAGTTTTTTCTCCGCAGACCTCCAATCGTGTCATTTTCCCTTTAAAAGAAGATGTGGTTTTGTGGTTTAGTAGCGAGCTGTGGACACGGTGGGAAAGCTGAACCTGTGTGTGTGTGTGTGTGTGTGTGTGTGTGTGTGTGTGTGTGTGTGTGTGTGTGCGTCGGATAGTTTTCTTTCAGAACGACTTCCTAACATTTGATCTCTTATCGGAATTATGAGCTTCCTTGTTGAAATGCAGAAGAAGAAAATGCACGATTTTGACAAGCGAGCCAGCAAAATGAATCGAATCACACAAAACGCAATTTTCAAAAATGGCAATCCCAGCACTCAAGGAACGCTATGCTCTCAAAGTGACACTGTTTCTAAAATCAGAAATCGGCTTGAGTATTGTTCAAGTAAAATTGAGGTCATATTTGCAGAACTTTTGTGAGTTGAAGGAAGTCTCAGTTTCCGTTTGTCTTTCTGCTGTTCTTTCAGCTCTTTGAAGGCAGCGCCGCCTGAAACACACAATGGGACATTTTGTTTTTAACAAGAAAATGTAAAACCGCGGGACTTTAACCCAGGCCAAATGCCCTCCTCCATTTTACCTTAAGCCTATAGAGTTAATGGTTTTGTTAAGCCGTCCGCTTCTAGTGACAAAACCAGATTTACTTTGAATTTAACTGTGAAACACCAGCTGTGGCAGCTGTGATGCTGTCAGTACATTTTAAATGGTCAATCCTAAGGATTATTTAAAACACTAAAACACACATACAGTCTCATAATGACTTGTGGGACAATGTGTTGTATGTCCAGTGTACAGATTCACATTGAGGGTTACATATGTCTCCTGTGCAGAGCTGGTGTAGACAGGTTGGTTGGCTAGGCTTAACTTGCATTTTAACGTTGTGCCCCGTCTTCCTGTCTCTACAGTCTGCCTCTCTCCCTGCTGCAGCTCAGTAGTTAAAGTTGCTGCGACACGGCCGAGCAGAAACTACAAAGACAACCGTCAACGCTAAATTCATCACAGGCAGCATTTGGACTCTGTTGGATGTTCGGGTGTTTTCCTTGCCTCGGTCCCATCTATAGGTAGCTGCATATAAAGCCTTGTCATCCTATACCTGCGGGCTGGGGAGGCTTCCTGGCCCGAACAATAGTTCCTCCCAAGGGGGGCCTGGGAAGCGATGCCGCCTGAGACATTTGGGCTTTTTTTTTGAAACACCGACCAAAAGCCACAGAGTCGATAAACAAGGCAGGCCCTCCTGAAAGCAGAAACTGTGTCATACAAAGTGTAACACCTTGCTATGGCTTGCTATGAAAGCCAAACTCTAATATTACTCAGCAGGAATGTGGGACTTCAGAGAGGTTAGGGCCTTTTGTGGCCCCTCTGTCTGCCTGTCTCTTTCATTTTGCAATGTTTACCTTCTGAATCTCTGCCTACATGACATCGCGCTGAAAGATTTGCCCTACTAAGATTTATCAGCCTGGCAATAAAAATGACATTCATCTGCGATACCCACCAAACTGATGGGGATAAGGATTCCTTAGAGAGCATTTTGACGTGAATTACATAATAGCTAAGCCCAGAGACATTCTAAGCCCAACACAGAGGATCCCTTTCAATTAATGGCACAACACAATTTTGTCCTCCTAGGTGTTCCTCAGAAAATCGGTGCGTTCTGGTAAAACGCTGCCTTAGAGCCTCTCTAATAAAGCACCCTTTATAAAGGTTTAACACTTGTAATAATGGACCTTGATTACTAACCCTTTTTAATGGATTGCCAACATTTATAAATGCATATTTACCAAAAACAAACACCAGCTAAATAATTCACAATCCTCTGAACCTTAAAAGATTTTCTTATTAAAGGTTTATAAATAATCTATAAAGCACAAGTTATAAAGCATTAATAAAGTTGCTATTTGCAACTTTAAAATGGTGCCTTATTAGTGCACCCCCCTTTCACCCTTCACACAAACTTAATTTGACATCATCATCGTGTTACATGCGTATGAAGAAAGACTCATGTAGTTCCCAGAGAGAATTGTGTTTTACACTCTGGATGTTGCAAATGTAACAAAAGTACAGTTTTCAAAGAACAAATGGAAAAAAACAAATTTAGTGGCTACTTTACAAAAGTACACAAGCATGGCCCCCTGAGTGACTGCAGAACGGGAGCGTTCATTTGTAAATAGCGACCCCTAGAGGCAGATCGCAGTCTCTCTTCCAGACACTGATTTCCCTATTGCCATGTGTGACGTGCTTCTAGTGTGACCTGCGTCAGGCAGCCCACAGCCGGTAGACACAGGACAAAACCAGTTATAGTTGTAGAGTTTGTGGTCATCAAAAATGTTTGGTTTTCAAAAGCTCAGCTGAAGGATTTCACTGTAAACCAAAACCTTGAACCATAGTTAAACTGAGAATTTGCTCAGAATTGTTGCCAATGTTGCCATATTATCTATATTATTATAATCTGAATATTCAGGATAAAAATGCCTCTTTTGCTTCTAAAAATGACACATAAGTGTGGATACCAACGTCTTCTACGTAATACCTTCCAAAGACACTCCGTGGCAACAGCTCAGTAGGAGCAACTAACCGTCAGTTTGCCTGTGTTCCACAGGGAATTACATAATGTAGACAAATTCACCAGAATAAGTCACTTAGCGAATCCAGTCTGGCAGCAGCTCAGTGACAGCTGGCCAGCGTCCAACTGTACTGTGCCAACAATATCAGAGGAAATACCGCTCTTCCTCTGTTTGGATATATAGAGCCTGACACTGGGTGTGCACATACACTAACAGGTAGGATACATTCTCACACATTACAGACATGTGTGGCATGAATCCAGGTTGATATGTGAACAGCTTAATGTTTAGCGTCTGACGCGCCAGCTGATTATTACTGCAGCATAAAAATGCAAGTAATAAAAAAGGAAAGAGTGGGAGAAACAAGGAAAGAAATCATGGATTGAATTCTGCCCCGACTGAATTAAATTTCCGTGAGCATGAGATTGAGAAGATCAACTCACTTCATGTACAGCGTATTTTCAGTCTTGGAAAATATCTTTTCTCTGATGTTCTTTCTACTCTTAAGGTTTTCGGTTGAAAAAATACAAAGAGACAAAGGGAGAGGGTGCTGTTATGTCAATACAAGCCTTCAGTTAGTTACAGTGAGGATGCTTTTTTGATTAAAGGTCAGTTCAAAACGCTTTGTCTTGTATTCCTGAATTATAATAAGTGCATAGGTTTGGAAAAGATGATTTAAGGAGTGAGTGAACAAATGCTTGTGTTGAATGTTGAGATATTTTAAGCTCTGAATTGCAGCTGTCACCCCGTGAAATCTAAAACCTCTTTCCCTCAGCATAATTCATTGCATACATGCAACCGAAAACCACAATGGCCTCAGTACAACATAAACAAAAAATAAAGCCGTACATAACTTACAAATCTCGGCGTGGCGAGAGAAACATGTCAACCGACTTATTATTTTAAAACGATAATAAGACATTACAGAACCATGGACAGCGACTGCTCAGGACTTGCTGGTCCACACGGCTCACAAATGTCTTCAGGTGTTCGTTTCCTGGAACACTCTGAACCAGCGCTGGAGAGCCTGTGGTCAACCAGTCCACCTCCTATAGGGAACCAGGGGTCCACCAGCTACCCAGAGGGTTCAGTGGTCCACTGCTTCAGAGATTCTGGGTGGATCAAATGTCCTGGTGGACAAAGGACTCATAAGCTGCCGTAGAGACCTAAATGGATTTTCAGCCATCCAGCATGTTGGTGGTGCAAAAGTGTCACGATCCGTCAGGTTTCCTGAAGATTTGATGGTGTGTCAGCAATCCTGGATTTTTGTGCTCCAGTATATAGCTACACTGGAGATCAGAAGTCCTGAAGGGCCAGCTGTCCTTCAGCTCATGATGTCCTGTGGGTCTAGTGGCCCAAAGGTTGTCCTGGAGGTCCAGCAGTCCATCAGTTCTCCATGAGATCCAGTGATTACTAAGTTGTTCTGGAGGTCCAGCAGTCCTTGACTTGCCCTGGAGGTCGACTGGTTTTATATGATGGCCCTCATGCTGATAGCTGGGGTAGCTGATATGTCAGCCATTCTGGAGGTCTGATGGACCACGTGGCTACGCTTTTGACCCACGCATCGTGAAGGTCCTTTGGTCCACCAGCCTGGATCCTGTTGGCTAGCTGGTATGTTAGCCATTTCTGGTGCTTGGTAGTCATCAACCAGGGCCCTCAACACCACAGGATTGTCTTTAGGATCTGGCTGCATCCATGGAGCCATTTTGCAGCACACAAAGAAACAATGTAGTTGCGCATTGAGGATCAGCCGAATGTGAACGTGAGAAAACGTTTCATGCGTGGTCAATGAGGAGCAGGACCGAGCCACCCCAGAGATCAAAGGACTGGCTCTCTGTGCTGACAGAGAGGGAAGACCTTCAGTACTGCAGCATAAAGATACATAATGGGACACTCAGCAGACAGGGTAAATGTTAGTGCTCTACGGGGATAATAGCGGGGCTAAAATTGGTGGAATAAGGGAGGGTACGCTATTTAGTTTGGTTTATTTCAATGGATATCAAAAGCAATGCACCAGTGCATCTGAAAGACTGCCAAGGATGACACATCAAAGACATGCTGCCATGGCATCAGCTGGTTATCATAATTCAAACAACAAATGCTTTCAACAAGAATCTATTCTTTCCGAGGAGCCTTTGACCTTCACCGTCTTTAGCACAAATATGTTGGACCATTGTGGTGCGACTTAATGTGATGTCGGCCTATAAAAATCCAGAGGTTATGTCTTAAAACGGAAGGGGCTGACGTTTAGTGCTGAAAAGATAAATGCAATGACAGAATGGACCCTATGCTCAAATACAATTCACAAAAAAACACAACCAGGCTCAAAGATAATGCCTCTGAGGTTCCGAGACCTACTAAGAAACAGGTTAACTCTCCAGGAGGCGTTGACTTTAAGCAGTAACCCAAATACATTTTCACATGTCACGCGGTGCTTATTATAGTGTTTATTTCACTAGAACAACGGACGCAGCTTCAGTGTTTCAGCTGGAACGTCAGAGGCTTGGACGACAATGACAGCATACTTATCACGCTGCAAACCCTCTATTTAGTCTTGCCATTGTTTTCTATAAGGGCCCGGGACATGATTTCCCCTTCTGCCAGTCTTAAGTTAGCCTTTTTTCATCGGGTTGAATTGGACCTGTGTTTTTTCCTGTTATTGTTCATTTATAGAACTGTCTCCTGTCCCGACACCACGGTCTGTTAACTTGGCCGTTTCCTATTTTACATCCTCCCATACATAAATTATGATATTCCGCTGCTGATAGCGAAAGCCTCGCACAAAGATTGTTTTTTTATTTATTCTCATTTATTACAATACCGCCTTTATTCATTTATTTTCCACAAACCCCCCCCCCCCCCGACGTCGCCCTCAGATAAGGCCGCTATTATTTCACTTCAATAAAGGCCCTTTGCTCCGTTTGGCGCTCCAGAATGTGGAAATGTAGATTTCTTCCAAGTGTGGAGCTGTGATGTAACGTGTCCGCAGGTATAAATATAGAGGCCTGGCTGCACGGCGTCCGCGCAGATCAATGTCGCCCCGGTGCTGAAGCCAGTGCGCCTGTCGGTCTGGGAATGAGCGCAACTTCCACACGCTGCTCTCTGCAGCGCCGCCGCCGCCGCCGCCGCCGCTGCGCCTTTTTGTTGCCGCTCCGCCGGGAGGCTGCTGTCGGAGCCAGACCCGGGATGGGCTCTCTGGCGGCCCTGTGGACCGTCCTGATCCTGGGCCTGGTGACCGGACTGGCGGGATGCGCGCCCGGGCTGAACGGCACGGCGGACCGCTGGGAGGCCCTCTACTCCCGGTCCCTGGCGCGGATCCCGGGGGAGAAGCGGGAGGAGACCAGCCGGGACAGCGACTACCTCCTGGGCATTAAGAGGCTGCGGCGCCTCTATTGCAACGTGGGGATCGGCTTCCATATGCAGGTGTTACCGGACGGCAGAATAACGGGAGTGCACAACGAAAACCGCCACAGTAAGTTGCGTGGGGTATTTAAGAACTAGATGAAGCTGCCGGTTCACTTTGACAGCTTTGCCCGGCGGTGGATCTCAGTTTATTGCGCCACGGAGGCTTTAAAGGGCTTTGAAGGACATTCAAGCAAAGTTAGTGTCAAAGTTGAGAGGTCCGTTTTTAAGCAGGAGGGCAACGCGACCGTGGGGGGGACGAGATGCTGCTCAGTGGGCAGCTTATTGATCCCTGTGCAACATCTGGAGACCCTTCCGTAGTGCCGCTGAGCCTGTGCGCGCCGGTGCTTGTCGCGCCTTGCGTGTAACCAGAGCTGGCTGTGGCCCAGGCCAGCGGCCGGCCAGGACCTAAAGTTAGGCCGGGGGCGCACGGACCCATCTGTTGGGGCAGATTAACCCCTGCGGTCCGGCCGGCCGGCGCAGACAAAGTCCACGCACCGCCTCGCATATTCCGACGCGAAGAGCAACAAGCATTTATTTACCCAACATGTCACATGCAACCCCTGCCACCCCGTGTTTGTAAGCCTGTTGCCTGCCGCCCCGGTACTATTTTGAGGTAAGGCATAAAAACTCAGGGAGATACATTACAGAACACCGCTGCAAAGGAATTCGAGCCGCTGCAAAGCATTTTGAAATGATAGCAGGAACAAAGGACACACACCCAGCAAGCCTGTCACGGCCAAGAGAGAAACCGCATCACTGGGCGTTCAGTAAACCCATCATTTACCTCCTGATGACCGGCAAGATATTATTTAGTCAGTTGTTACCTGACAGCAGTCAAACCTCAGAAGAAATGTTGGTCTGTTTTGTGAGTGGCAGCCCATAAAATACTCTGAGATATCTTGGTCAGGCTTTAAGCCCGCTTTGATTACAATAGAATTCGATCGGGATTTCACACAAGCCTGTTTCCACACGGTCCACAATTTGTCGGATTTTGTTGAATGTATGAACCTGCGATGAGGTAAAGGCCCCGGTAGGATGACTCCACCTGTGCTGTTGAGCATCACTGTGCCACCTGTACTAAGTGCTCGTCAGCATGTGGAGCAGCAGGCCTGGATCTCCACGTCAGACCAGTGTGTTTGAGCCTGTGTGGTCTGTTTCCCCCCTCAAGGTCTCCTGCAGATCTCTCCGGTGGAGAGAGGAGTGGTGACCCTGCTGGGGGTCCAGAGTGGACTCTTTGTCGCCATGAACCGGCGAGGAAAGCTGTACGGATCTGTGAGTGTACGAACACACACACACACACACACAGTGGTTTGATGGAGACAAACCTTTTGTTATGCCTGGGATGTCCAGTTCTGTTCTCCAGGATAGGATGGTGAGAGTTTTTGAAGTACTGGGTCAGGAGTCGCCCTGGCCCCTCTAAACTAATCTAAACTAAACTGCAGCCCTGGTCACGAGTGAATTCTATTGAGAATAAAAGCTAAAGAACAGCAGCAGAAATGGCCCTTTTAACGAAGACGTCTTGCAGGAAAAGTCCTAAGAAACCCTCCGGGGTTCAGGAGCACAGTGTACCACCTCCTCTTCAACGTAACCTTGCTAAAACACAAGCGTCTTTGACACTGCGTCAATGGGCAAAACGTTCGTTAGCCACGGGGGAGTTTTTTTGTCGACGTGTTTGGTTTCACACTCAATCAAAAGGCTGTTTAAGGATGATGTAAACCGGGGAGATTTGAAATCACAATTCGCGGAAAATAATCTAATTTTTCACATCACATTATTATGCTAATAATGCAGGTTAGCATGAGCACAACTACAGTCTACTTTCCCACCAACGTTAACTATATGACTCTGAAATGTACATGAACAGGTCATTTCCAAAGGAGCAGTGGTTAGGCTGATTGTATGGTTTGTCCCCCTAAAACTGTTATTTTGATGCTGATGTTAAGTTTTAATGGTGCAACCCGACTTAGTCAATCGCTGATTTGAAACCAGCTGGCCAAGGAATTAGGAAGGACTCACTTTGCACACAAACTTAGTGGTGAATTAAGGATAACTGGTGAAACTGGTCCAATCCACTTTTGAGCACCAATGTGTGGACAACCAACTTCCTGGTAACGCCATGTACATGGGCGACTGTGGCTCAGAAGGTAGCGGTCATCCATTAATCCCAGGGTTGGTGGTTCGATTCCGGCTCCTCCTGTCCACATGTCAAAATGTCCTTGGGTAAGACACTGAACCCTTGCCCCCGGTGGAGGCCAGCATGGCAACGGTGTCCCCATCGTTGTGTGAATGGGGGAATTAGACTACTGTTAGAGCTTAGATTACTGTTACAGCGCTCTGGGAAGCGTTACTACGGTTGAAACGTGCTATACAAGTAAAAGTAAGAGTCTATTTACGCATACAGCAGCAGTCAAAGATGACTAAATTCATTCGGAAAGCACCTCGCAAGCTATAACTCCTCTCACTGAGAGACAACAGCACGAGTCCTGCCTCGCTCACATCATTCATCATTTCACAATCTCGTTTTCTGTGTAAATCTCAGCTACTGTACAATAGCCCTGCAGTCAGAAATAAAGCAATTGTTTGATAGTAATCACAACGAACAATACAGGCTCGAAATGGGG
>JAVQJF010006443.1:0-14205 GCA_036023855.1 Gadopsis marmoratus
CCCCCCCCCCCCCCCCTGATAAGACTATAAGCTGTTGCATATAGTATTAAAGTTATGAGAAGACCCGGCAGCAGCCGAAGCATCCAATATTAATTTCATAACCAGAGTGACTGAACTCCAAGCCAACCACAACTCCGCTGGTCCTAATATGGAACATTTTTAGATATCAGCTATTTCAACTTTACCAGCTGTAATGTATTCTGTTGTGCGGAGAAGTTGCCAGTAGCCCACACAGCCCTCCCTAATGACAGAGTAGCTAATTGGCTGTAATGGCTCTTTTCACCGATATCATCGAGCTGCAGCCGCAGAAAACATCAGCAGTTTTACACAAATCATGTGCGGAGTAAAAACAGGGGGAAACAGCCCGAGGTGGTGGCTTGCAGTAAGTCTTTTTGCTTCAGATGACCAGCAGTTGTGCCCACCCAAAAGCGCATGCTGAACCATGAAAGGAAAAACAACAATTCAGGTGGTTGAGACTGTTATTTTTCTTTGTTTGCAGCCAACGCCGCTCCTTATCAATTAGACGGTTCTACTTTTGAACGGGCACAGCTTCCGTGGGCACACACACACCTTAACACCGCTGAATACACAAAACAGGAGAACAAACGCGCCTCGAGAGCTACACACAAACAGCCAGTGCAGACACACACTTGCCTCTGAACTGCGCTCTCAGACAGTGCACCATTTGGCTAATAGCAGCTGAAATGTTGCGTGTTCAGAGAAATAAGCAGAGGGAAAACTGGGTCAGAGAGAAAAACAGAAAGGAAAAAAAAAATGCCATTCACCTTCCTATTGGTCAGAGCGAAAGGTTAGAAGAGATGCAATGCTGAGGCAGGCACACACACACACACACACACACACACACACACAAGCTCAAAAGCTAAAGGTTAATATTGTTCATGTGGGAGTTGCTGAGTTACTGTTTATCTCGCGCTTAACCAGTGTGTGTGTGCACAAGGCTTGTTTGTGCACTTGTGTGTGTAGCTAACAATGAGTACACAGAGTTTCATCCCCGTTTAAGACAGAAATTCCACATTAGTGTTTCATTAATCCCATCACAGACCCAGTGTTTCCTTTACCACAGAAATCAGCCAACATATACCAACATCAACAACCAGTCCACACGAATTCTGTATTTCTGTTCTTACTTTCATGCAACACACAGCAGCATCACTAGTTTCTGATGTTATCAGAGCTTCCGCTAAGCCGACTGATCACTTCCTGATGCTACTTCAACTTAAAAGCAGCACACCTCTGCGGTATCCTTTGGTCGCACCTGTGGGTTAAGAGCATTCATGGAAGTTATACACAAAGAAATGGAGCATGTTATTCCATTTTCATTCTCCATAAACCGCCATTTAAACCGAGGAGTTGGGGAGAATGCCAAGCGAAATGGTGGACAAAAGGATCTGATGACAATGTTAAGAGTAACTGCCCTGAAATGAACCACTAAGAAGTGGCTGCAATAATATGTCTATACATTTTATGATAATACACTATATAATAATGACTATCTTCAGTGTTTGGGATGGATAATATACAAAACAAGAAGTGATGAAATGGCTGAATTATCTCAAACTAAGTCAGAGAACTCATATCATACTGTATCTTGTGTTGTGAAAACCTTCTATGCATTCTCTAGTTTTCTGTTGCTTACCATTTGTTGGAGCCCTTTTCAGGAAACAACATTTTTTTGCATTTGTCTTGATGATAAGGATTGTATCAATAAAGAGCCCAGTTTGGGAACCACTAGTTCCACTGATTTGTTTTGTTCGGCTGCAGACGAACAAGCTGTTTTGGCAGTTTGAGCACATTTCAAACCATCAACATGAGCCTTTTAAAATTATTGCTCCTGTAGGGAGAACCACAATGCATGCATTACAGCCTCAAATCACAATTGCTCCTGGATAGACACTGCTCTCCCAACTGTACGTACTCATTCAATTTCAATGGATACATTTTTAACACAGCGCAAAGTACAGTGTTCTGAGCTCCTTCTTATTGTAATTAAACTTAAAAAACTACAGGTTCTCAAGAGAGAAAGAGAGTGGTGCTCTGATTATCCCATTATTGCGTCCATTTAAATGCCTTTGTATTAATCTTACAAATCCCAGGAGTTAAAACATCCATATTAGTGGGTGGTATTGGTATTGTCAGGTTACACATGTGTAATCAGTTGACAGAGACACACAAAAGGTCTCGTAGTGAGCGTGTTCCTCATCAGGAGGCCCATTGAAGTTTTGTCTTCGGCCTCATTTGCACTGATAATCACATGAGGTGAACCTTGGTTCACTCGCTAAATCCCAACAGATGATAAAACTGATCCTCTCAGCCTTTTCTCTGGCCTTTGTGGTCGTCTACAAAGGTGATATGGGACTCTGGACTCCGGAGAGGAGTCGCCCTCCTCGATCTAAATGGTCCACAGGCCACAAATCAGCCTGCGCTGCCTGATAAAAGAAGCGCTGGGATGGATCGGAATGCGGTGGGAGATAGTAGTGGCATGTCAAAGGCCACAAGGCTCCAAAATTCTAGACACCCCACCTCCACCCCCTCCAGAGGAAACCAGAGCTGAAGCCCTGGAAAAAAAATTAACAAACACAAACGGGCAAAATGTCCTCAGAGAACTCGCCAGTCGTGTTAGTACACATCAAATGTCTACGCGTGTGTACAAGGCTTGTGTGTGTGTGTGCGTGTGCGCGTGTGTGCGTGTGTGCGCGTGCGTGGAGCTCCTACACTGTGTCCATTCATCCTCTGTGGAGAGAGGAGCATCATTTTCACTGACCTTTTCAATCTGGCCTCCAGAAGGGAGTTATGACAACTGAGCCTTGTGTTCCTGGGCACAATCACACACACCAAAGATGGGAGACAAACAAACAAACAATAACTCTTACCGCAGGCTCAGCGCTTCCAATCGCAAATAGGCGATGCAAAACAAACCCAATGAGGTATTCTAAATAAGAGGGAATAGTACGGTGATGCAATGAGCGAGGAGAGACAAGCTGAGCGCTGTGGCTCAGGTGAGAAAAATTGCCTCCTGGGTAATGAAGCTGCCTGGGTGATGATCAGGCCAGAGAGACACAAACAGGGAAAGATTTAGGGCTGCAGCTAACCACTTTTGCCACGTGGATTATTTTTGGACTCACTTTTTAGTCAATAACATAGCAAAAAAGAGTGAAAAATGCCTATCAGAATCACACGGTGAGGTTTCCAAACGTCTCATTTTGTCAAAGACATTCAATTCACAATTATATAAAAAGAGAGAAACGCAGCAAGTCCTCACATGAGAGACTGGGAGGAGTGAATGTTTGGGATTTTGGCTCGACAGATGACTGAACACCGAATGACTGACGGATCGTTTCAGCACAGGGGAGACTACGACGCAGACAGACAGTAAAGACAGCGAGATGGGCAGAGTGAGACACGTCAGATGCGGAGCGAGAGACAGAGAGTACTTGTTATTTGGGAGAGAGTGGCTGTCAGCCCATCTGTTGTTCGCAAAAGCAAAATCTGCGAGAGGCAGAACAAAGAATAGAGCTGGGGAGGGGTAGAGAGAGAGAGAGAGACAATGTGTCCCTGTGAGCCTAAACCTTGGGGGAATCCTATGTACCTGCTAGCATGGAGCCGACAAAGCTCTAATGCACACGGACATGCACAACACAGACGTGGGGAGGCACACGGCGGCAGAGAGACGGGCAGACATATAAGCGATAGAGGGTCTGATGTGTAAAGTGTGTAGAGAGCTCAGAGCGCGGCTCCAAGCCACAGCGAGGCTTCTCCAGCTCTGAGGCCCAGCCTGCAACACAAGAAGCAGGAAAAGAAACACCATTTGTCTACCCCCCCCCCCCCCCCTTCCCTTGTGATTCGCCAAAACCCCAATCAGAGAGCACAGCAGACCACAGAGAGAATGCTGCTGATTACATCCTAATACACACAAAGCCAGCAGCAGACGCACATATACAAACGCATGTGCACACAAACACACACACTGATTACATCCTTTCTGGTGCTCCTCTCTCCTCATCCCTGGTGTCGGTTACACGGTAAAGCCACGCTGATCGAGGATCAGTGTTTTTTGGCGCAGGGCGGTGAAAGAGTTCGGGAGCTTAACCTCTAGTCTGAGAGCAGAGAGAAACTGAGGCACCGAGGCTCCGGTGCGACCCCCCCGTACCTCACAGCACAAATAAACAGCTACAACACAAAAATGTCTGGCAGACTCGAAACAATTTCCTGAAGGATCTGTCACTGTGCAGGAGGGATGAGGAGAGAAGGAAGGGGGGTAAGATCTAAGGAGGAGAGAAAATAGGTGGAATGGCAAGGCAGAGAGAGAGAGAAAGATTAAATTGCAGGAGGAAAAAAAAAAGGCAGAGGGGAGCAGACAGAGAGAAAGAGAGAGAGAGAGAAATTGGACCCGTGGGTTTGGGAGGTAAAATTGTTCCGTCGTCGTCGTCTACGAAATCGTCAGCTCGCTGCAAGAGGCGGCAAAGGCACAGCCTGAACGCAAGCACAACGCGCATTTATTTGAAGGCATGAAGCTTCCTTTTCAGCATCCATCCATCCATCCACCACGGTACGCATGTACAAACTGACGGCACCCACATTCGCACCCATGGGACTGCCGACTGAAAATATCTTGTGCTCAGCTAAGCTACAGTTCCCTTGCATGTGCATTAACAAGGGCTCAAAGCATACAGTGGCTTCTATTACCCAGACAAATCTGTACAGGGAGGATGGATGTGTGAGAGCACATTGTGTATTTTTTTGTATGTGTGTGTTTGTGAACATCTATTTGCATGCTAGTGAGAGCTTATGAGTACATATATATTTGAATTTGCTTATGTGGCCTTGTGCTTATTTATGCCTGCGTGTTTGTGCGCACACACGCCTCGTGTGTGTTTGTCTGCTCCTGTTACTGTGTTTGTGTGCCTGTGGTTCCTGCTGGAATGGAACATGGACATTTTGCCACCGAGCTGAATTCACAGAAACGGGCTTGGTCCCTGGCCTGCAGAGCAGTATTTAGACTGTGTATTTATGCGTTGGACAACCACAGCAATCTCTATCACCGCCTCGTGATTCATGTTTGTTTGCTTTGCTCAGCGCTGATTCGATCCCATCAAGAAGCTCCCTCTTTCTCTCTTTGCTACCCCGGCCCCCCCCAACAAAAACGCTTCTCGCAGAAATGTTCACGCCATCCCCGGTCAGAGTTTCATCAGCCGCCCCTCATCGAAGCTGACCAAGCATGCAGTGGTTTCCATAGCGAGGATGCGACATTAAAACTAACAGCCTCTATAATTACACATCCATATTTCTCAGATGAGTTTGTGTAAACAAGCCCGGGCTCCAGCTCGGGGAGGCGGACTTCTTGGCAGGCCCCGGCTGAGGGTGCCACTGAATGGCTGTCGGAAAACAAAGCCATTTCAGAGTGTGCCTTGGAAAAGACAAACCACTGTTCTAGGGGATGGTGGAGAGGGGGAGCGAGCTCCTTCTGAGAGACAAGAGAGCTGTGATTTGAGCTTAGCTATTGGCCGGAGAAGAAAGACACCGAGAATATGTGTTGTTGGCAAAGCAGAGGGCACACAACCTCAGACATCTCAGATGGAAAGTGTTTTAGATTATGGGCTGTCATTGTTTTATCCTGCGCTTATGTTTCTTATTCAGCAATACATCATTGTTTGATACAATATGCTTTATGGACAATCATGCTCATCTCCTGTCCTAAGTTTACTTTTCCTAATAACCATGGACTCTACACCAAGCATGCATCGTTCCAGCAGTCTCAAGATGTCTCCTCTCTTTTTGTCCGAAGCTATTTCAGGGTTGCGGAACCACAGAGATGGCTTCTGCATAGCGGATGGAATTAAAAGAAAACCAGGAAGCTACTTTTAACGGCTGAAGAATCGCTCATAAGAGAAAAAGAGTCATTCGGGAAACGGGTTTGTGTTAGTTGAGAGGAGGAAAACAAAAAAGTCAACAGTGTTGTTGTCTCGCAGAGTTGGCTCTGTGGTCTCTCGTGGTCCGTGTGCTGAAAGGAGATCCAAGCTATCACTTAACAAAAATTACTTGAACACAGACTTCCCCACAGCACCCACAGACACACCTTCCAAAAGTGAGCGCAGACTAATGCAAGGAGGAAAGGGTGGCTGGAGGAGTGGGAGCAGGGGATGACATAGTAGGAAAGAGAGAGAGAGAGAGAGAGGGATGGAGGGAAACCTTGCACGAGGGATAAAATATTCTAATAAGATAAGCATGGAGCAGAGCCGAGGAGGGATGAGTGTCTGCATTTGAAGATGCATGGAGCGGACTAATTGAGATGAATACATGAATATATCAGCTTCATCTAGCAGCGACAGATTCAGCCGTAACCAATGGTTACCATTCACTTGTACAGCCACGTGAGCAGGCCCTCCCTCTAAAAGAGAGAGTCCTCATGTCTCCCCCCCCACAACCCACCCTCCACCTACCCCTACCTCCCCCACCCACCCACCCACCCGCACCCACTCTAAACAAACTCCTCTGTAATAAACGAAAGGCAATAACCAGCGACAATAACGCTGTGCCTGCTAACCCTCTCTGAATGAAATATCCAGAGGAGAAGTAGCAGAGGCAGCCTGGATAGATTTGCAAAGCAAGCAGAAAGTCATATATTACTCTGGCACTCTAATAAACACTGGGCTCTGTTCACTCACAGAGGGGGGCGGGGGGTTAAATCTCCTTATCCCAGGCCATGCTGCTTCACCGGCGCTAACCTGACCTGTTAGCAGGGTTGAAATCCGTCATGGCTTACTGCTTAAAACTCTAAATCGGCAACATCAATGACAGTCAAACCACAACTGACTTCCTACCCGAATCCGAGCCTTCAAGCATTTTGCTATTCGTGGCACTTTACTAATTGAAAAAAATAAATAAATGACACACAGTATAACACAGCATTTAAATGATTTAAAAAAAGGTATGAACGTGATGTCACATTTTCAAAGCAGCATCCTCCAGAATCAAGGGATATAAAATGATAAAACGGATTCTTTTCAACCATTGTTTGAGCTTTTATATTTATTTAACCTTTGAATATATACCGTAACACTGACAGAAGTGTTTTCCAACAATACTAATCATTAAGAAGCAGCCTGAAATATGCAATAAAACAATGCGTCCTTTGTTGGACATGTATGAAGGAGAGGCCACAATCAAAAGGAAAATCCGGCACACTATCTCTTCCTTGTAATTAAACTATTTCAGTGTGATTTCACTGAGGGAGGTTACCAGATGTTTGCGGTTATCGCTTCTCAACAAAAATCCATTTAATTGCGAGTTAGAAATGTTGTGTGCATCTCTATGATCTGACAAATGCAACTGCCTTTTTTGTTTTTCTTTTCTTCAAGTGGCTGTGATTTGATTATGGTAATTTTATGTTAACTCTAAAAGATGACATTTAACAATTTTTTTCCTAATGAAATTACTGATATTGCACTGCAACAAATCGAGCTATAAGCCTGCCACTGTTTATACATGCATATGTGTGTGTGTGTGTGTGTGTGTGTGTGTTCCTGAGCACACTTGCATTATTCCTGCGAGTCGCTGCGTGGGAGGGCACACCTTCACAGATGTTTGAGTGTTTAAATGTAGGGCAGGGGAGGATCTTGTGAGCTGTTATAACGGGACCAGGGATTTCAACCTTGACAACTCCCCCAAGGTCAAATCAGAGGAGAAGACAATGACTTCTGAAGCAAAAGAAGATGGTGGAAGTTGCATGCATATTGCCCGATGGAGGAGGATTCCTTTTGGGGGGGGGGGGGCATAATGTGTAGGTTGTTGAGGAAAAAATAACAGCGATACAGAAGAGAGCCCACGCAGAAGAGTATGAATGTTAGTGAAATGCAACACGCCACCTACAGCCTTAATCCTGCCAGGTGTGAGCACCGAAGAGTTATCACTCCACAGTGTCACATGCAGTTTGTCAGATACGTTGTTGGCCATTGTTCTTCAAAAGCCCAGGTCAGCACCAGTGTTTAAACGAGTCAGGAAATAAATAGAGCTTTTTCATTACTAATTTATCCTCAAATAATAAATCAGATCAGTCACTCTGTGATTCCAGGCTAAGAAAATATATATATATATGGAGGAAGATGGACTGGATTTACCTGAAAAGTCAAAAAAACTGAGCAAGAACATCTTTGCTGTCTGCAGCGAGCGGGCATTATGTATTTCACTGAAGCAATCTCCTGGAGATGAGGTAGTGTGTGCTCCACTGCGGCAGTGTTCCAGTGGGGAGGTGTGTGTCTGTCAGAGTCCATGATGGTACACTGAGATGGAGAGTGGCAGATGTCAGGAGGGATCAGGCTTACCCGGCCCGACACAGGAAATCAAGGGAGAAGAGGAGTGCATGGCTACAGGCTGCCTCTGTTTACTGCCTCGTGGCCTTACCCTTATATAGAACAGAGACTCACCGGCCCCAGCTAACCACTGAAAACATATCACCAAGCAGTCATGGTACATTATTTCAATGAGGAGTGAATGGGAGAGAAAATGGAGGGACTATTTTTGGGCTCCACTCTGGACGTATAAAAGCTGCCTGTATATATACAGTACATATACAGTATGTGTGTGTGTGTGTGTATACGTATGCTTGTCCCTTTTCTCTCTTTCCCGCTCTGTTGCTCATTTTCTCCATTATATTTCTTTCGCCTCAAAAGCCTCGTCTAAAATCACTTCTCTCCTGACTCTAACCCCTAAACACAGAGCGGCCATTTTCCTCACAAACAGCTCATTCCATATCCTGTGTTTAGACAACGCAATGAAATACAACCAGTTTGTGCGCTCATACACCAGAGGGATGGGAAGGTGTGTGTGTGTCTGTGTCTGTGTGTGTGTGTGTGTGTGTGTGCATAGAGAGTGGGGGGCGGTGATGGACAGCACAGGTTGGTGCTGGTATGGGGTTTAGATCAGTGCAGGGTTATCATTACTGACCCCCCTGCTGTGTTTCCGTGACCCCTTGTCCATGAGTTTTGACCTTCAACCCCGCCACGACTCCTGTCAGAGCTTGGGCTCGGACAGACGGGACCAAGTGGACGGGATCCCCTGCGGTGACGCCAAGGCACGGGACACACACATGCACAAACAAATATGCACACACACACACACACACACACACCATTTGTTGCTTACTTTACCACACACCTTTTGTTGCTTATTCTACCCCATGGTAGGAGCAGGAGCAGGAGTAGGGGTGGGGGTGGCGATGATCAAGGAAAAGACAAACAGAGCCACAGAGTCAGAATGGAGACCGGGGGTGGACAAGAAAAAGACCGCTGGAAGATTCAGTGGAATGTCCACTCCCTATGCATCTTCTTCTCGTCTCAAACGGTGTCTGCCACGTCTGACCGTTAATCAGGCCAGATAAGCCGGGTCTTTATAGGCCGAGCAGATTTACACTGCTATGCTGGCCGGCTGGAGCGCATTCCCAGCAGAGACAGTGGGATAACGCACTCACATCCTCTAGGTGGGGATAAACTGGCCTAAAGGGGCCTCAACACACACACACAGAGGACTCTACTGTACAGGAAAAGCAGGAAAGGTGTGTTCCGTGCAGGTGCTCGCAGTCCCTCTCTTGCGCTCTCAAGACAACACACAGACATTACACACATACAGCAACCACGCATGGCCATTATCGAAATGATAGATGAAACGCGTCGTGACGCATGCACAGGCTGCAGTGCAATAAATAAAGCGAGCTCTTCCTGTTGCAAGGGACAACACCGTTAACATAATACCAAGACGAATGCTACATGCGATTACTGCTGACGCGAGAACGTTACAGTATATGAGCCTAATGATGATGCACCATCAGGCTGGATCCTGCACATCCAGCCTCAGCCTGCGAAGGGGTTCACAACGGGCTGTAGCTCTGAGCTCACCGTCTGAAACACTACGGAGCGAGTGTGACGCTTTCTCCACACTTGCATAATGCACACATCAGCAAGAACGGCCATATACAGCAGAGACACAAGAGAGTGTTGCATGGAAGCAAATTCAACCTAAAGCAAAGTTGATGTTTTCTATTTGATGTTGGCTCCTAGCGCAGTCAGTATGCATGCCCACGCACATGTCACTAATGGAGTTGGTTAAAATATTTATGATGTAATCAGGAGACAATATGCGGAGCAGTCCCGCTCACAGCTGGCTAGGAAAACTTTGAGGAGAAAATGCCCAAGGTGTTTTCTAAAGACATGTGGGTGTAATAAAGCTCAAAGAAATATTTCCACATGATATGTTGCCACAGGAGCGCAGCCCTCCCCTCCCCAACCCCCACCCCCCAAAAGTGTCGCTTGATAACATCACAAGCTTCATGCTTCCCTGCATTCTGGCTTTGAGGGAGAGTTCACAAATATCGATTGAACTGTTAGAGATCAAAAGAAAAAAAATAAGACATGTGAGATTTAATTCAGCATGCATTTCTCCTTCAGAGGGAGACGATACGAAGAAGCTGTTCTTTCCACTGTAAGAATAAAACATAGCTTGGGTTTATTTTCTTAACATTGGATTTAACTTCAGATCTTCTGAAGCCTTTCCAAACTTTAAGTTAAATTGTTCAAATAAGTGTACCTTATCCGAGGACATAACAGGTCACGATAAATGTGAAACGGCATGAATATTTAGGAAGGTGCATTATGTTGTAGTAGAAGTTTTCTGTATTGTGTTTTCTCTTCCAAACTTCAGTTTACCTCATAAGACGTGATTAGTGGTGAATTTACTTTGTATGTCCTGCACAGCCTCTATTGACTTTTCACTGTGCCAGCAGTTCTTTGGCATGAGGCGGCTTGTTGCGTGTTAGTTCAGACATTGCCTCTCTAGAGTCGTGATCATCTCCGATCGTTTCATTGATTCAGTGAGGAATCAATAACAGATGTGGCAGAGCCCCCGACTGACTGTATCCTCAGACCAGATCAACAGCAACACATGTTATGATTTTAGAAACCCGTTCAAGTCATTCCAGGAAATGTAGGAAATGACTAACTAAAGTTGAAATGAGATAAGGCCCAAGTAACGTCTAGAGTAAAACTGTCTGTTGCATTATGGGCTGAGCTCCTCCTGCAGCTACTGAGCTAACAAGATGGGGAAACAGAGTCTATGCTGATGAACTGTTGCTTTGTACCTGCCAAATCGTGGCGTAAATGATAAGGCTGGTGTTACTACAAAATTCCTTTCTGAATTCCTCATCATCATCTGTGGCACCTACGAGCCCATTTGTTCTTTATGAAAACATAAAGCTTTAAAAAAACAAAACAAATATAGGCTGCAAATATAAAGATTAATTTCTACAACAGAGAAGCGGTTTCCTAAAGCAGGTGGGAAGTGTAGCGTATTCAGCGTACATTGCTAAAACAGTGCATTTGTTGGGGACTATTTTCAGTTGCGGATGAATCAACACTTGGTGCTTTTGAGCAAGTATTTGGGGCACCAGGGCACTGAATGTGGAATCAAACTAAACCACAGTGCGCATGTTCATTGTAATGAGGGAACCTGTCACCCAGTGCAACAGTGTGCCACACTCATGTGTTTTACTGGGTTCTGGACAACAACTGGTATCAGGTATATCAGGATTCTCAGGCAGGAAGTTAGTAGGATCAATTCATCGTTCTTTTTGGTCCTTTCATGAGATTTGTTGACAGAATATATAGAATATCAGCAGCCTTATTCTTTACAGTAAAATATACTAGAGGATTTCAGGACTAATTTAATTAAAACACCCATATATGATAGGGTTCTGCTGGCATATAAACACTTACAAGCAAGACCTCCTATCTTTCCAAGCCCACACTATACCAAAGTACTCTGATAGACTTCGTCTTGTGCTTAAAGATGACTTCTCTCTCTCGTGTTCACCTCCAGTTGTAGCTATGGTGCTGCTGCAGCGGCCATTAAAATTACAGTCTTACTAGGAAACTCCCCGGTGTGACTGCGTGTAACTGAGTGTGAAGCAGAGATTATTACACAGATTGTTAAATCAGGATTCTCTGGTTGAATAAAGGTTGAAAAGCCAAGTGTCAACAATAAATCATCTATAGGCAAACTTACAGGTGATGTAGTAGTTGAAGTTCCGTTTGAACTCCAAGCCCATGTAGTTGGGGCTGAACTCCTGGAATTTGATGGTGAACTTGATGTCCTTCTCCGGCTTGTTACAGTTGACCAGGACATTAGGATCGAGGACTGTGCTGCAGCTCTCCGCCTGCTCCCGCTTCACCAGGTACAGCTTGTAGTACTCATAGTCTCTGCCTTGGTCCGCTTTGGGACAGATGATGTCCAGCTTGTCCCCGATGTCTGGGTAGATCACCAGGCCCTTTCCAGACAGAAACCTGAGGGGGACAAGAAAAAAGAAAAAAAAGAAGACGACAAATTGTTACCAACACATAATAAAGAAAGTCTGGAAACGCAGCCACATATTTCAACAACAGTGTATACAGTCTTAATACTTTGAGCTATAGGAGTTATGGGTTTAGATTAGTCTGGCATGGGCTTTCAGGCAGAGCGTCGTTAATTTGGCCCCCCCAAAAACGCTACATGTAGTGGCCTGACATCGTTCAGCGTTAGTCGACAGAATGTTTCACACAAATCCTCTACGGTTTCCTCTCATACTTGGATCCAAATGACAGCATACCAAAAGTTTGCACGGAGGGAAACAAGATGGCCAAACACAAAATGGCTGCAGCAGAAATGGCTACAGATAGGATTACATCCAAAGAATGCCACGGATCATTTTTTTTTTCAGATTTTTGGAGTTCCATATAACGACCTGTGCTTCAACATAGTGTCTGCACTGCTTCTACTTCGGAGGTCTGAGTTTCTGGAAGAAAAGAGTGCGCGCAGGGTGGGGTGGGGGCCAGCTGAGAGGTTAGGGCTTCCTGGTTCATCTTCCCTCTGCCATGAACATCTACTGGAGGATTAAGATAATCCATCTGGCCTTACTGTACCTCTCCACCTACCACTCTGCTGCCAACTCAATCAGATCAACTCGTCTTTTATTCACTAAAGGTGGGGAATAGCAGGAGACCCACTGTGTGTGTAAGTGTGTGTGAAGCGAGGGGGCGAGGGGAAACTGAGTACTTGTGTTTGGGCAGTGGTGTGTGTGTTTATGCATGTGTGTGTGTGTGTTTATATGTGTGTGTGTGTGTGTGTGTGTGTGTGTGTGTGTGTGTGTGTGAGTGTGAGTGTGTGTGTGTGAGTGTGAGTGTGAGTGTGAGTGTGAGTGTGAGAGTGAGAGAGAGTCGGTCAGCAGAATGGGCCGAGGTTGCGGTCTGATGGGGGGGGCAGACGGGGCAGAATCATTGTTCTGGACTTGTTTGAGGCTTAAAATGTCAACATGGTTCAGCTCTGCTGTCCCAGTTAGCCAAGCATTAACCCAGACAGCCGGACTGACCACGGGTGTGGTGTGTTTATGTGCGTGTGTGCGTGTGTGCGTGTGTGTGTGTGTGTGTGTGTGTGTGTGTGTGTGTGTGTGTGTGTGTGTCGTGGTCGCAGACAGCGAGCACAGCAGCGGGGTTATCTGCTAGATCTGCCCATGCCAGCGGCTTTAAGCAGGATTTAGCAGTGTGCAATGCATTTGTTGTTGTTTCTGATCTCTCACGTTTTAACAAGACATCAGGGGCCGGGCCCCTCTCTGTCTCTCCCTTACTTTTCTCTCAGAGTGTAATCTCACCTTATCTACAGCCCCTCATTTCATCATCACACACATAATTTCACCACTAAATAACTGACTCTTCAGACAGGCCCGGGGAAGGGAGCACTGCGATGCCTCCTGAAAGAGGCTGATAGAGGAGTGTGCGAGTGTAGGGGGGAGCTTATGATCGCCATCCCTCCTCCTCTGATGTTAAACACTGGCAAGTGGCCAGCCATTGCAAGAGACGATCATTTAAAGTCCCATTTTCCGAAGAAATACCCCCCCATGAAAATGAACATGATTGGATTAAAGGCCTTTTCAACATTCATGACCATTCTCCTTGGACAGGGGCACTAGCTAGTAAATGACTACATTCACAAAAGAGATAAATGCAACATGAAATTTGCAAAATGGTCAAAGTCCTGTCCATCAACCCCCCCCCCCTCCACGTCTTGGCTGAATATGATGTCATCAAATCATGTGCGGATAGGACCTCTCGCACGACGCTTGGGAGCGGGTGAGATGTTATTTCCACGCTATTGTCCGACACTCTTGAG
>JAVQJF010006453.1:0-29693 GCA_036023855.1 Gadopsis marmoratus
AGAGGCCAGGTGTTTTTTTGGCCCGTTGAAAGGTTTGTGTGTATTTCATCTCATCCCCCCCCCCCCCCCCGCAGCGACATTCGACTACGGATCTCGGGACGACATCGCAGAACTTCAAAGGTGTCTATTCCCCCAGAAACATACAGATCAGGCTGCATTCTGTGTGTGCTCTTCTAGCAGGAGATAAGGTCTGGATGTAATTGAGCAGGCATTAGCAGGTGTCCAGCAGAGACAAGCCCAAGCGAGTGAGCAAATTTACGGTAGCTTGAAAGAGATGGCCCTCGCCAGAAGGGTGGGAGAAAAACCACAATTACACACAAACACACGCTGCGAACGCCCCATCAGGCTGAAAACGTACACCCGCCCACTCTCTAGAGGCTGCGGTTATATTTACCTCAGGCAGAGTTAAGGCAGAAGAGAAAACTGGAAAACTAAGATGAAGATGAGGAGGGGCAGGAGAAGTTTCTGGCCGTTGAGAGCGAGTGGCAAACGCTGGAGACAGAAGCTCCCTGGTGGCCAGCTAGCCTGCCGGAAACGCATCACTGCCTTTCCCTATTACATCCACAACGCTACAGGCAATTTTCTCTCCCCTGTCTGGCGCAGACATCCTCTTCCCCTGCTCATTCTTCTGCCACCCACAATAGACAGTTTGCATGAAGATGGCTTCCAAGCCACCGTCCTGTTTGACCCGCTTTGTTGCAGGATTGTTTGAGTTCTGTGCTCTCTTTAAGCTGCACCCACATAAAAGACATCCAGAAGCTCGTAATGAAATATCAGATTCAGAAAGAGGGTCACTTTCACACCTGTAGTTTTATTAGGTCCGACTCTGAGCCTCCCCCACTACACAACGTCTGTATGTGAATGGATTGAGGAGAGTCAGTCTTCCATACAAGAACCATGTTGATGGGACAGTATGTATACAGCAGCAGTCATCAACTACATTTGTCCAAGGGCCAGAATATTTCGAAGAAGACAATGCTGGACTTTCAACTACATATTGTATATGTTCACACTGGTTTACTGGATCTATAATGATAACTAGACACTTAACATATGAAATGCTATTGCAGAACACAGTCCAGATTGGCAGGACGTGTTAATCGGATTTGACGCCATCAGTGTCCTGATTGGTGGAAAATGCTTGCAAGAAGTAAGACGTAAAGCCTTTTGAATTGTTTGCCAGACATGTAAAAGTGTCTCTGTCAAAGAGCCTAAAGAGGAAGGTTGAGGTGGAAAACTGCAGCTTTACTGAAGAATGGACTGACAGGTGTTCATTCGTCGAGCCAACTTTCCTGTATGTCTCGTTTCCAATGAAACGAATACAAGAACAGAATACAATGAAAAGAATACAATCTTAGGCGCCACCATCACACAAGGCACGCAGCTTTCAACTTTCGCAGAGAGAGCTGGATATCCCCAAACGCACATCTAATTGGGGTTGGTAAATCATTCCTGATGAAATCATTTCCATCTCAACTATTTTGGGGGTTGCTTCAAAATGAAGAAAAAATATTGCTAGATATCCAAATTTTTCCGTTTTCTGAAATCATTTATTTTCTTTGGGCCGGATGGGAAGCTTTGGCGGGCCGGATGTGGCACGGGGGCCACCAGTTGACAATCCCTGGGATACAGTATTATCTGAGTACATGTATCCAGCAACATATTGATTGACTGTCTTAGTTCTGTTTAGTTGATGATCAGTCGAGGTCGAGGCAGATGGCCGCCCACCCAGATCCTGGATCTGGTTCTGGTCTCCTGGTGCTGCTCATGGTGGAATTGTTGTGTCTCTATAAATATAGAGTTGGTCTGGACCTGCTGTATGAACAAGTGCTGGGAGATAACTTTGTTATGTTAAGTCGCTGTATAAATAAAACTGACTTGAATTGAATTTATCTTCGACACACTGAATCTAAAAATATGTCTATTATCTGTGTGTAACTGCGAGAAATAGTATGATTTTAGATGCAGATTATGTCAATATGGTGGGGTTTCATCGTCTCCACGAGATGCATTTTATTAATAATTATTCATCGAAATTCCCTCAACCTGCCTTAGTTAACTTTAATCTGTGATTTCCACAATCAAGTCCTCCCACTTAAAAGGCAAAACAGTTTCTTTGTGATTACTTTCCAAAACTACCCATATGGCTGTCACAAGATTGATATTTATATGAATGTCTTCTGATCTGTCTTTCTTTCTGTGAAAGCTATTTGATAACCAACAGCGAAGGGCTTAGCACTTGTTGGATCCATGTCTTTAGATGAAGCAAACAACACAGGATGCATTTTTCCATTTGAGAAACATGTCCTGTGGCTGCACTACATGACAAAGGAACAGAAAGTTACATCTGTTATGGATCTTGTGTAATTGCAGAAACTCTCTACCCCCTTTTCACTGTTCTGTGGATGTGGAGAAAAGTAGGCAGCATCCAACATTTTAGAAAACCCCGAGTGCAAAGCAAGGTCTAAGGCTTTCTCAGCCGAGACAAGGATCTGAAAACCCCCGCAGACACGAACCTGCTGTTTGATTTCAGAGAAAATCCTCAGCCCACCTCCAGTATTTACATAGCTGCCAACACCTGTAACACCAGGCCAGTAATATGTCTGTGCCTGACACCCCTAATACACTGCACTGGTGTGAGAGACACTGCATGTGCGACACCTTGACAGCGGCAGGCAGCGGCCTCTTCACACCTGTTTGTGAAATGAGCTGAGCCGATGTGTGCAGGTCGGTCCAGCCAAGTGCCGCCGCTGCTGCCGCTGCTGCACTGGACACACACTCTGTGTCACTGTTTTATCAATTCACCTTTTTACCTGGAAGTCATGACACCTGTCACACCCGGAAGCCACTGCGTCCCAGCCAGACCCTCCTCTAATAGGCGGGCAGAAGCATCCAGGACTTGGGTTCATTCCACAGCTCATCAGCAGCATGCCTCTCCTGGGCCCTATAAGTGTCCCCCGCATAATTCCAAACTAGTTTAGTCCACTTAGCAATGATCAGCATGTAATCTGTATTTATGCCAGCACAAATTGTCTTACATGGCACAAATAATATCCTCTAATACAATTACTGGGCTTGCATTTCCAGCAGTGGCGGAACAGAAAACTACTTTCACATTCCTCTCTGTCACTGACTGTCTGAGTGTGTCCTACTTCTTGACAGTTTCCTTTTTCAAGTGAATCATTTCACGATTTTTGAAGAATTGCACTTTGACAATTGTCAATAATGTGACTTTCTAATTTTAGCTTCTTGTGCACTTTACTTCATGATGGTTTTTAATTTTAATTAAAGGCAATAATTAAATTAATAATTGAATGATGTAGAACTGATTGCATGTCAGTAAGTTACACGCCAGTGACATTCAAGACAATCTACTTTTTATTTTATCGGGCCCTTGAGTTGTTTTACTTGTATTTAATACAGCTGGAATGTGACTATATATATATATATATATATATATATATAGGCGGACATGTAGGTACTGATTAATTCTTTTGTGCATATGATGTCTGTCAAGAAGAACTGACATGTGAAAGAACTTATTTAGCAAATAAGAACATTTGCAAAATAGTACAGTAGCACACGATTTGTATCGCCAGTCTCAAAACACATCATCTTTATACATTCTGGATAACAATTAAAATGTGTTGTCAGTCGTTGTAATGTTGTATTACACCTGATACCTTCCTCTCAGGACTGTGGAACGGAGGAAGGCTCAGCGAAGCACTGATTTGGTCGGCACGGAGGACATTTATAAAACATTGTGAATGACCGATGGGAGATGACAGGTGTGATGACGTAACCAAAAGTAGACAGAGAAGAAAGCAGAGGAGGAGAGGAGCTGTCACCCTGCTCCTGATACTTGGATATTTAGTTTACAGACCAAATCAAACCATTAACAATGTCTTGTGAAATGCAGAAATAATTAACCAACAGGGTCTGCCAAAGTGGCTCGAATCCAAAATATGAGTGCATCTGACAATGGCAAATTAAAGGAAAGTGACGGGTTTTCCTTGCTAACATGTTTCTGCATTGATTTATTCAGTTATTTAAGGCTAACACTGACCTTTGATCTTTCCTCTTCAACAAACCTGTTTAGTGAGTGACACATTGGGCCAGATATATATCCATCCCATAGTTAAGAGATAAACAGAGATTCACAGTATATCAATTGGTAATTACATTTGAATCAGCAAATGCTCTGGCCGTATCCATTTAATGTATTCCCTATTATTTAAATAAGATTAATTTTCCAGTCTGCCCATGACTAAACTACGGTCGATCATTTCTAATGTAGCACTAAGATCCAGTTACCCTGAGTTGCCAGGTGGTTTGTTACAGCCAGTCGGGAGGAGAGCAGAAACATCTTTTCCACCAAGAGCAGCCTTCAGTGCCGTTCTTTGCTCTTCTTTCAATGAATAATTGAAATCTCTGCCATTGTTGTTGTTGTTGAACGAACAGTCGCAGTCGTCACACCTAAGCCACGCCCGGAGCTGCCAGCTGTTCTTTATAGGACGCCGATTGGTCCGAACCACTCTGGTTTGGCCAAGTCTCTGTTTTAATATATTTAAAACTTTGACAACAGTGCTGCGATGCTGTCAGCATCCAGGCTGGAACAAAAAGAGAATAGTTTGACTTGGTTTCAGTGATTTTTGCTCTGTGAAACCATAAAGCAAAGAGCTAATTCCATGATCATCATTCCATCAATGAGTTATTTTTGGAGACGAAATGGACAGTGAATGAAACCGATGCATCAGCCTCATCACGAGTGATGACACAAACACTGATTTGAGCATAAATTATCTCAGCCGTCATCATGAAATAGTTTGAGATGATGATGGAACCTGTTCAGCGTGTGATTAACGTGTAATGATAGTTGACACTCTGAATGACAAGCTCTTTTTTACGGCAGCAATTTCTCTGCGCAGCATAACTGTGTATTGATAAAACACGCCTGTGCATGACACATTTTGCCAGGAACACTCTTTTCTCAGTGGATGTGAGCGGAGGACACAAACCCAGCTGCCTGGCTGTGAATGTCACTGTACCTGTGATCTGTGTGTGTGACGACATGTCGGTCCACTCTGTGCCGCTAAAGCAGCGTGGTGGAGTTTCAATAAGTGCCTTGCCAAACTGCTTTTGGATCCGGGTTGCACTTTAATCACGAGTGACAACACGCAAATAACGCAGCATTTTGAGATTACAAAGTGATAACATGTGATAGAGCGCTTTGCTCCAGCTGCAAGCAGCTGGCTGGTCCGCACACGGTGAGAACGCATGAACTCCTCTGGTGCTTTACCAAAAGAATGGCATTGTTCTGCAATTGTACAAGTGAGCCAGTAATGTCTATCACAGTGGCAGTGGCAATTATTTCACTCCTACCAGCAGCTGTCGGTTTTCACAGACAGAAATATAACACTCAGTGGCCTTTCGGTGGGAAAAAAGAAAGGACAGTAGTGGTGGGACCACTGTGGTGAGTGACAGCGTTGTTAAAATCAACAGTGAGCTTTGAAGCTGGCTCTTCGGCCGCTGTACATGACTTATCTTCTCTCAAAACATGCAAGGAGAAAGGGAGAAGAGAGAGCGGGGAAGACGAAGTAAAAAAGAACAGACAGCAGGGAGTGAGAACAAGCCGAGAACAGATACAGATTTTGCTAAGATTTTGTCTTGAAGTGAGAAAAGAGGGGCTGCTGCCTTCCCCCTTTGCTGTCCATCTGAAGAGGGTTCATGCAAAGACCTGAACAGTACGAGTGTCTGATGAGATGAAAGCCCCTTGACAGATGAGGGCTGGAGGCTGGTCTCAGTGGTAGGCATCACGTTGTTAAAGTTTAACCTTGCAGAAGCTAGTCAAACTGTCTGTCCACTCTCCCCTCTCCCAGGCCCTGCCCTCCTCATCTATCATGACCGACTGCCCACGCTCACGGCCATGATTCATCTCCTAGCCCAAGGAAGGAAAGCGGAGCGGCGGACTTCAACGCCGGGGAAGTCTGAAAGAGAGGAAGGAAAAATGAGAGGATAGCAGAGAGACGAGAGGCGCGTTTGAATCGGAGACAAAAGGAGGAGAAACACCACTTTTTCTTCAGGTCAGTCTGTCAATTAGCCTGGTTACAGCAGTCAGCGAGAAACGTGTTAACGGTGGAGAAAGGCAGGAAGCAGGACGGCAGCGAGGGGAGGAGGGCAGGCAAGATAAGAGACAGAGGGGAGAGAGGCTGAGAACGAGGAGAGCGGCAGGCGACTCGTGTCTGAAGAAAGGCAAATGGAGCAGAGAGCGCAGGAAGCTCGCAGACCGGAGGAGCGTTTCCTCCTCCTCCGTCTAAACTTTGTGTTATTCTCAGCGAGAACGCCCTGTGAGCTTTCTCGCCGCATCCTGGAAACGCAGCAACAGGAGGGTTGTGCTGCCGTCCACCACCATGCACTCCCAGCCAAAAGGAAGGGGAGGGAATGGGGAAGGAATGGTAGGTTGTGAAACAAATTGAGGTCAATCCACGCAGCTCACGGCGAGACAACGTGTAGCAGACAAATACAGTGTCTGTGGCAGTCATACGGAGTGGGGATTTACATAATGTGACAGTGCATTAAGACACATCCGGGACACAGATCATTCCTCTAATCCTGGTCGACACAAAACCCGCTCGCCGTCGAGCCCACCTGATCTTGTTGCCCAATCCACCCCGAGTCCTCCCTGTTTTACACTGGCAGCTAAATTCATCCAGCAGCCATCTGGGGAGATCATTTTGGACTAGATTGCAGGGTGTGTATGCTTCCAACTAGGGCTTAAGTTAGATTGCAAAAGGCCATATATCATATCATTTGTGCAGTTTGCATTGTGCTCCTTTGCTCTGCCATTATCGTAATTTAGCGCCGTCCATTGTTGGAGGATCAGAGGAAGCATTTTGCATAGGGTTACGGGAATCCCAATCATTGATATGCGCTGGGAGGGAGGAGAGCAAAAACGCTAAT
This sequence comes from Gadopsis marmoratus, assembly GCA_036023855.1. Classification (NCBI taxonomy): domain Eukaryota; kingdom Metazoa; phylum Chordata; class Actinopteri; order Centrarchiformes; family Percichthyidae; genus Gadopsis; species Gadopsis marmoratus. The sequence goes on from JAVQJF010006453.1 coordinate 6,961, forward strand.
TTAGAGCCACTGCGATTAGATTAAGAAATCCAATTTTGACATAAAGGCAAAGCCGTCAGGAACAGATGGAGCGCCTGTGAAATCCTTGCCTATCACTCAAGTTAAAAACAAGATTATCTCCAGCAGGGGAGGAGAGAAAGTGGTCCCTCATTTGTTATTTTTCAGCCGGTCTCTCGTTCTGATAAAGCCGGACTCTCTCTGCTTCAAATACCAGCAAGAGATGATGTCAGGCACGAGCAATCATTCCGTGGCTCCAACAGACGTGTGCAAATGACTAATGGTCCTATCAGACCAACGCTGTAACAGAAATGAAGAGAATATTGGGACAACAAAGTGGAGATAGTCCGGCTCTTTTGTGAAGCATGTGCTTTATCTAGCCTCCATACATCAAGCCGATGATGTGAGACACTCTTTATGCTGTGTTAGCTGGGAGGCGCAGCTGAAAGGTGTCTGAGTTGTAAACATCACAATTAAGTCATCAAGCTGTAAAACAATACATTATGTTATTTCACACCTTGAGTGGGAAGCCAAACCCAAAGCAGTCAACAGCTCCAACCACTGCCGCGTGCACACCATAGAATTAAAGCCATAGAAATAAAGCCACCTATGAGCCGTTTTGACTAAAACTATTTATGATTTAAACTTAACAAAGGAGGGGAAGAAGAACAATAGGATATCTTTTACTCTGTAAAATCAAAGCAGAACTGCTGCCAAGTGTCTTTGCCAAGTCCAAAGACTAATGAACAAATATAATTCAGGCACTGGAACTGAGGGGGTAGAGGAACTATCAATCCTGACAGAATCCTGATATAGCAGCATTTTCTGTAAGCCGAGCATGCTTTGGAAAGTTGAGTGCAGATCCACACATTCACAAGCCAACAGTTAGTGAACAAGAGCAAAAACTCAGACAACAAACTACCAGGGGAAACAAACCAAAGTTCAGCTGCTCTCGGAGACTGATGGAGATTAAAAAAAAGTCAATATCGATTCCGTGAAAGCAAATAAAGGTTGCCGTTAAAGCCACCCCTCCTCTTGGAGAAGCGAGCCAAGAAGTTTCGCAAATGGTGGAACAAAGTTGAACAAAGACACTGTCTGCTGTGAAGACGTGATCAACACACGAGAGGCAAATGGGCTGCAAATGCAGGAAACACGTGAAGTGCAGAAACATACAGAACAGACAGACGAGCCTCTCAGGACATTTTATTCTCTCATTCTGTTTTTGGGTGCAAAGGAATCTTTATTTACAAGCTGTAAGAAAAGTGTTGAATGCATTGTAATAAACGTGCCAACTGTTCATTAATCACTTGATCTATTTCATTTTCATGTTTACTCTTCCAAAGGTTGTGCCATAATACAATGCAAAGAGGGCACTATACATTTTATATTTCTGATTGCTGCTATATACAGTATGTCAGCACTCACTGCTGACTGTACCACTGTTGCTTTTTCTGTGCACTCTGTTCATTGAATGTCATTTTGGACGGTACGGTTGAAGGCCTGCTGTGACCAGGTCCCGACTCTAAATGGGAGTGTGGTGGTAAAGTACTTACATCTGTAGAGCAGCAATTATTCTCTAAATATCACCATGTGGCTGATGCTGTGGACCTGGCTTGATTCAGATTTTCTTATAGGAACAATAGTTATGACCTAAATATGCAAAGTAAAATATGTTTGCTTATTTGTGCATAGTCTCAATTTGCTAAAGCTTTCAAAATATGCTGCAGTGCACTGGGCTGACTTGGCCACTGTGCCATGACATACACCTAAATACTTTTGCCATGTTGAGGTAGGGAGGAAACTAGCCTGAGCCAGACTAAATTGCAAATGCAAATTAGTCTGGACCCTCAGTTCATTTTCGATTTTCCATGGGGTGTTATCAACGCCTCTGGACCCAGCTGGATAGACCTACAACCAGCCAGAGCAACAAAACGTGTGACGTAGCGCTGAGTGATGGAAAACTTTAAACAGACTGCAGCCTGTAGTGTGCCAACCTACTTTCAAGAATCAAATGAGATTTGCCAGATTTTAGAAGATGGGAAGAGGATGAAAAACAAGCCGATTTGAATGAATCAACAGATGAAAGGAATTTGGGAGCCAACTCCTTCGAAGACGCCAAGGGCTTTGAAAAGGCTGCGCCCCAAACCGCCAACTCCAAGTCGGACCACAGCATCCATGTCTGCACGGCAAAGTATTACAGAGATAAACTTGTTGTAAAGTGGTTCAACTCCTGCTTCTTAAATGGGACATTTAGGCTTTCAGAATAACGTGGGCTCGAATACTAACTGTCTAATTATTATTTATGAAAATGCCTAAGCGGCGCTCCTTTTGTACAACTTCCAGTCATTATTTTAAATCTGCCCCATATTAGAAAAATGGTTGTGACCCAGGCCAGGTCAGCTGGAAATCTGTCTGAATGGGATGGGGACCAGACGCATCGGCCAGAGCAAATAAAACATGAGCTCACAGATTCGCCGGGTTCCCAGGCTGGGAGGAAATATAATTGACGGCTGAATTATGTTTATTGTCAATGTTATTGCAATCCGCAATATTCCACATTCTCACACACACTTGAATTGTAGGAATGCTGGAAGAGGAATGTGGGCATAAAAAGCATAAAAACCGGGGTTCATACCCCGGTGAACTCTTGCTGAAGGTTCAAGACGATGCTTTTAGTTAAAGTGAAATGAAAACATAAACAGGTCCCGTCTTGTTGACCCTATTCATTCCCAGGGTTTGTATTTTATTATGATCATGCTGTAGTTATCAGGATCATATAGTGTGGGAAAACAAATGAAACACCACGATAGTGTCTTTATACAGATATGTTCAATATGAACATTATTAGATTTAAAGCTAGATAATTGATTCTTTGGCCACAGAACAAGTTCTAACATGTTAGCAAACAGCAGCCGACACAGAGTCATGCTTGTGTCCACCTGATGATTTGTGTCCAGTAAAGCTCTGTGTTTGGTCTCCACCAACTCCTGAGGAAAACACCTGGCTCTTTAGCAGCTAAATGCTGCACTGCACCATCTTACTTGAATTTAACTTTATTTTATTTTAGAAGGATAATCCACTCAGTCAAAATATATAGAACAATCACCAATCTGCTGATCGGATCTATACGTTTGCATGTCTGTATTTATTCATTATTTATTTTAACACGATACATATATTGTACCAGGTAAAGCTAATAAGAGACCACTAATGACGGGCAGGTTGCAGAACTAAAAGATCACATCAAACCTTACACTTTGTAAAAAAAAAAACTAAGCAGAAACAATAAAACACCATGTGAAAAACTAAGAAAATAACCACCCTGAAACAACAGAAGAACAATACAAAATTGCCACTAGGGAGCACACCATCAACAATTCCAACACCATTAAAAACAGACAGTTCATTAGCACATGAAATTACCAAACAGCAAACACAATAAACTAGTCTGGCTAGATTCCGACTAGTTTATTCCCTTGAAGAGGGAGTAATCAGCTTATTACAGAGCTGGACACATCGTGTACAGAGCTTTTTCAGCTGCCCACTATTCCTGGAAACAGGGTTGATGAGAGCACTGAGACTGAACCAAAACTTTAAAGTTGCGGGCTGCAAAACAGTAACAATGTACTGAAAGAGGCTAAAAATCTCTGGAGAGCTGAGGGGAGCTGCAGAGTCGGTGGTAGCTCTCTCTGGGTTTTGCCACTACGAGTGACACTTAGTCATTTGACCCACAGTTAATATAGTTTTGGAACATGCTGATTGAAAACGTAACCTAGGCGTTCTCTCAAGTTTTCTCTTAAAGCAAAAGCAGAACTGCTTTGTGTAAACTTTTTCAGCAGCGAGTCACTGTAGCCCCACATGATGTCATGAAGGAGTAGCTGTCACGACCTGATAGGTTGGGGATTTATTGGTTGACAATGGTAGGCATGGTACTTACTATAGTGTAAGAGCCTATAAGCATCACTAGTCTACCAATCACAGAGCGTGAACATGCAACCATCATTACGCAATTCGCAGTAATCAAAAGGCAAAGAAAAAAGAAAAATAACAGTGGTAAAGGCTCGGTGACTAGGATGATACATTTGCATAGTAAAACCTTAATTCTCAACCCCGGTAGGTGTAAGAGAAACGCTCAGCATTACCCTTTTTCCAACGGTGTCTAATCAATGTAAAATTCAGTCAAAGGATGAAGTAAATCTGACAATCCACTGATCATTAAGCTACAGCGACTTCATCCCCTCTTATCAAAACATCCCTGCGTGGTTAGAAGAACAGGTTGCCTGTTCTTAGAAATGTGAGGCCTTTGATCAGTCAATCCATATAACTCCCGGCGCTGGTGAAATATGGCTTTATCCACTGAAATAAAGCTGCCGTGATTGATTGTAGGTCTGGAATAGGAGGACATAAAAAATCGAACGCGACAGGACACGGAATACGGCTGGAAATGTTAATTTAACTCTCTTTGAGTGGAAAGCTGGATGGATGGAAGGAAAGATGGATGAAGTGACCTGAAGGTAATTAGTTGTCAAGGAAATTACTCTGAAAGTCCAGTTTAGCACAATTTGCAGTGAAAGGAGTCACATTTTATGTTTACCACATTACAAATAACGTACAGTAGGTTGTCAGATTAACACAGCTTAATTACAGTGTTCGACTGTTTTTCAATTTATGCATAGTGCCAAGACATGCTGTATGTCAGGCCCGGATACTGGAGCACTGCCGGCAGTAACTACACAGCACAAGCCCCTCCACACACGTTGCTTCGGCTTGTCGTGATTAGAATCATTTCTGTGACACGGTCTTTAACACTGGATGTGAGGCTGTACTTAAGGACATTGATGACTTGAGCTAAATGCTAATATCAGCATACTATCTTCCGCTAACTAGAAGGCAACATGCTGCTGATGGGGGGTGTGGTTAGTTTTGCAGAGTTTTGATCATAGAGCGTGGTCTCTGACAAATCTGATTCCAGCCTCCCGTCCACATGTCCAAGTGTCCCTGGGCAAGACACTGAACCCTAAGTTGTCCCTGGATGTGCGTCCTGACCTGCCTCTGACCAAGACAGGACAGGGATGTTCACTGGACCTGGTCCCCGGTCGCCATAGAAGGCTGACCGCTGCTCCAGCTCCCCTCAGAAGAAGGATGGCAGGATGGGTCAGAAGCAGAGGAGACATTTCAACATGTGTGTGTGTGTGAGGATTGTTCTCTGCACGTGTGTATATGTGTATCATGGTGACCATTAAACGACCGAACGGTCCAATTATAAAAAAACAAAATAGAAATCTTGAAGTGATGCTGGATTTAACATCATGTTGTCACAAATATACATCATCCAGGAACGTCACACCAGATTTTGTGTCAATCTATCAAGTAGATGTTGATGTGATATTTTACTGGTTAAGATGAAAACTTTGACCTGTTGATGGCGCTAGATGAAAAGTCACCGCAGTCATTAAGATTAATCCCCTGAATACCTTGCACTGAGGTACCAAACTGAATCAAAGTCAAACAGCTGTCAACATATTTCATGTCATAGCGGAGTGGCCAGAGACAGAGTCAGGGCATCACCAAAGTCTCTGTCCTTTGGGGACATGAATGTCTGACCGAGATTCCAAGGCAAACCATGGCTCTGCTGATCCTGTGCTTCACCAGTGCTCAGCCAGCTTGGTCAAAGACACATTTTTGACATTAGTTGACAGTCAAGTTATATTCCATTCTATTCTATCGTCCAGGACAGATTTCACTCTGGACTGACTTACCACCCAGCACACCCATCTCTAGTTCCCTGCCACTACTGGGGCCTCAAAACACAGAACAGATCAATGAGGCAAACAGAATTTGACTTGTTTTCAGGCCCAAAGGCCTTCAATCTGTAACTGGGATACAGCAAAGCATTAGAGCTCTCTCTCTCTGTATCTCTGTCTCTCTCTGTGTGTGGAGTCTGGATCTTCAGGACCTGGTTCTGCAGAGTCTGGATGAACACAGGTCTGGTCCAGTGGTTGCTGACGCCTGCTGCTCCTACTGTTGTTATTAGTGTAGCTGTAGCTGACTCATTTATTTCTCCCACTGTTGTCTCTCGTCTCATCTCTCTCCTGTTTGTGCATCTGACTCACTGACTGGAGTCGCAATGCACAGATGTGATTGGCTGAGAAGCATCATGTGAAATGATTTACAATGCATACAATTGGTCTGAGTTTCCCGGGCCGCTAAACCAGCGGCGTAAAGGCTAGAAAAACTGTGCCGGCTAAGATAAGATAAGATAAACTTTTATTAGTCCCTCAGTGGGGAAATTGCGGTGCTACAGCAGCAAAGGTGAAAACAGATAAATATATATGGTAAATAAGTGTAGCAAAAGAAAATGCAAACAATAGAAAGTAAAAAATAAAAAGTGTATATATATATATATATATATATATATATATATAAACAGTATATACAAAAGATCTATTGAATGGAAATGGAAAGGTTTCCCATACCAAGAGAAGACAGTGTTAGCGGTTGAGTTGGAGAATAAGAACCACACCTTTTAGATTTTGCTACCCTATTGAGTAGCCTTATGCTCTCACTCTATAATCTGACCTGGCAACAGCTCTCACCTTCTCCCGTCTACTCAGCTGTCATATGTTAGCATATGTTAGCTGGTCCACAGGGGCAGAGGTCGCTCCTCCTCTTTTTTTGAGAAGTAGGGGAAGATAAAAATATAAAAAAGAGTAACAGCATTACCAAAATTTCAGTATGATTTGGAAAAAATCTGTGATTGATATTCTGCTTAAAATGCTTCAATAGCGACACCTGCAGGGCAGGCAAGAGGGGAGAGGGCAGTCTGTGTGAGGTGGTGGCGGCGGGCAGAGGAGGATGGGATCTCTCATATCAATTCAATGTTATTCATTTTTTGTGCTAAACTGTTATTGTCCAAAACTCAGAAAATGATTCTCCAATGGAGGACGTCCTCCCTACCCAATCATTAGCCAGAATATAATGTTAACATTGCGTTAGTCCGATGATAATTTCCAAATAGCAGAAGCTAGCTACTTTTGTTAGCCAACGCAACAGCTGGTGCTACTCTGAAGGACTGTTGCGCTAACTGTTGGACTGTTGGGCTGAGCCGGGCAGCGGATGGAGCGCTCCGCTCTGCTGGTGCAGCCTCGGGCCTCGCATGTGGCAGAGTGGAATTATAGCAGATGCATGTAAATGGCTGCGGGTCAGTTCAATAAAGCATAGCTGTAGCTCGCTCACATGCACACCCTCCAAATATTAACAATGCATAGTACAGATGTTGGGGGCGGGTTCAAATGGGAACGAAGAAACACTTGTCCTGTGTGCAGCCCGGAGAAGCCAGCCTTCAGACTGATGTCACAGTGACATTACTGTTTTTCACAGTTCACTTTAAAATGGTCTAAATTGCCTGAAGGTGTGACTGTGAGTGTGACTGGTTGTCTGTCTCTATGTGTCAGCTCTGTGATTGACTTGCGACCTGTCAAGGGTGTACACATCCTCTCGCCCAATGTCTGCTGGGAGCTCCAGCCCCCCCCCACGACACTCTAAGCACTTATAGAAAATGGACTTTAAAATGGATTGATTTGATTGGCTGTGATAAAAAAAAAAAAAAGTTCTGCCAGCGACATTTTGACTAGTATGAATTAAAAGAGAGCAGCTTCGTGAAACCCAAACATTTACATTTTTTCAAGACATCACAGGACGTGTGATTAATAGAACAGACCAGTCTGCTGCAGCAGGAAAAAAAGGAATTTAATATCAGTAGGATGCTATTATACGAAGTCATGGTATAGCCTTTAAAATGAAGTGCACAAACAGCTCCGTCCCATGTCCACATATCTAATTTCAGCAGACTCTTGCTGCAAATATGGGCATCAACGAGGCTGGAAAAAGACTAAATAAAAAATGCAGCTAAAAAGGACTTGAAACTGTTTGTTTGTCCTGCTTGTTGTTTTCTTGTTGTGAACTGTAATTAAGTGTCCTGTCATGTGGCTGCGATGGCGTCGCTTTGGGCCTGCCCTCGCCACATAGTCCTCCTTAACGTTCACATCCTGTCACAGCACATGTATGAGAGCCGCGGTCCAGGGAGGATGAAAGACGACCGACTCTAAGTGAACGTGGTTAACACTAACTGAAAACAAAACAGTGTGTAATAAATGTCCATTTGAAAGAGCCGAGCTTACATGACAGAATGGGGGCAATGAATTAGAAATACAGTAGAGATAGGGTATCTGCAGAGTGCAGACAATCGGCTGTGCACGCCCGTGCTGCTTTGAAAATACATTCAAGTCATTAAACGCTGCACTTCAGAGGACGTTTATGAAAGATAAATGTATTTCATGTATAATGCCACCGTTAACTTACCCCGCCTGTAGCTGTGGTTACAGTTAGTGAGGCAGAGGGTGGAATAACTGGTTGTTATTCTACTGTAGGAGCTATAACATTAGTATTTGGCATCGCGCAAAGCACTCTGGGTAATTTCTACAACCATAGAGGTCAAACAATTAGTCAATCGACAGAAAATTAATCAACATCAATTTTGACGACTGATGAGCTGTTCATGTCATCAAATGTAGTGAACATTCTCAGTTTGTAACGTCACAGATGTAAGGATTGTTTTCTCTCTTCTGTGTCCTTTTAAACTGAATATCTGGGTTTAATGACACGTCATTTTGGGCTCTGGGAAATTGTAGGTGGATGTTTTTCAGTGTTTTACGGTTTTTTCATATCTCATATTTATAATGTTCGGCTTTGCACAACGGAGAGCTCAGTGCAATCAATGCAACTGACAACTGGTCAAACAACAAGCTCCATTGCAGATTGCTTTTGACATTGTTTTACAGAAAACCACAGATTATGCAACTCACCAATGGATTGGTGCTCACAGCCGCAGCTCCAGAGGAATATCAGTGTACAGTAATACTGCTGCATGCTGTGGTGCTCCACTTTATTAGGATTTTATCCGCGGTGAAGTGATTGTGAGAACTCAGAGAGCGAGTGAAGACGTACCTTGAGGGAGGCAGAGGAAGAAATGGCAGGCGATGTGAGGGAACAGCTGCCAAGGGGAGGAGAGGAGTGGAGGAGGAAGAGAGTGGGATAATGGAGGAGAGGCTGGGGACCTGACACATCTGGTTAAGGTAAAAAAAAGAAAAAAGAAAAAAGGAGTGAAGGGAGGGAGCAGATCTAAAGTAAAACCCCTGACTCTTTCTTAAATAGAGCATGAAGACCACACGCTCGCTGAGAGGGACCCGCCTGTTGCTGGCAAACTGGGCCGTGATTGCATAGTTTATAGCTGAGGCATGATGGGTAAGGATTAAAGATGGCTGCCCTGAGGGCATACAGCAATACCATTACTCTTGATGGATTCCTTCTTCGCTCACATATTCTCTGCAGACGTCAGAGGGGCCACAAGGCGTGACTAATGCATGGCATGATGATGGGATCAGAAGAGGCAGGGGAGGGATGCTCAGCAGCTTCACCTAACCTCCTGTTCGCTTCTCTCTTTTCTCCTGTCATCCCCATCTACACTCCGCACTGCTCTGCAGCGCACGCAGCCTAAAATGATGTCCTTCGTTTTCAAACAGTCAAAAAGTGTTGACCAGTTGTTGGTGAACGCTGAGCGCAACAACGCTCAAGGATGCACTTATTTTCATTTTCCACTCATGTGGCAAATTTCATCGGGAGGTAATTATGGTTTTGCGACATAACTACTTCTTGTTGGCAATAAAACTAATCTAAATAATCTTATCCGAGGTGTCTAAAAGGTTTTTGTGCTCTATGACTGATTGATAGAATAAATCCAGTAAAATATAATAAGCTCAATTCAAGTTTAGTTACATTTTGACTATTTAGTCTATTTGTTTTGAAATGGCAGCAGCTAATCACACAATCACTGACCAGGACCGCTAACTGTATTTCTGCTGTGAGGGAAGAGGCTCGAAAAGGCAAAACGCTCAGGAAATAAATAGAATTTAAGGGTACTGAAATAGTACAATTTAATTAGGCTAAATTAAATACGATTACCAAACTTTTATGCAGCAATTTAACTCTATCGTAAAAGGAATATAGCAGCAGTTATTCATTTTTACACTTTATGTACATGAAATAGGTGGCGTGACATGAAATGCATACAAAAATGTCCAGCCACCACATTATCACACCAGTGTGCATCAGTTGACCAAAGACGGACTGTCCTATTCAGCAGTGGCCCAGCTCCTGGCTCCATGAGCTGGGAGACGATGTAGGACACCTGGGTCCCGAAGTCGTGGAATCTGCATCTGTTCACGGATGGATTCCAGAATCTGCTCACTGCGGGCAGAGATCTCTGGAAGGTCTCCCTGTGATGGAGGTGAGTTGTAGCACCTTTTTGGTTATTTCGGTTAATTTTGGCCAGATTGTACTGTAATGGCTCAGAGAAAAAGCTTGAAGCCAAAAGCATGAGTGTATATGTGCATGTTTTATACACTAAGTAGTAGCGGTCGACCGATATGTGTTTTTCAGGGCCGACACCGATTATTAGAAATCAAGGAGGCCAATAAACGATAACCAACATATATTTGCAGAAAAATTTAAATCTTAGTATCAAAATTTGGAATAACACAAAACTTAGTTTGAATGCCTTTAAGCACATGTACAATTAAATGCTACAAAATAGAACTTTTATGCATTATCTTAAAAAAGTTCAGGGAGCTCACAGCAGCAGGGAGAGAGAAAGTTGCAGGCTGACATATGCTTGATTTATTACAGCAAAACAGCTTTTGAAAGCTTTTAAGTTGGTTTCAATTATTTAAACGTTATTTATTTACAACATGCACACTGATAGCTGGACACCATCTATCTATCCTTGTATGGATTAACACAGGCCTTAGTTCCATTACGTCTAAAGTCTTTTAACGACAATATACGGCCCCTCTCTGCAAGGAGCAGAGTCACAGAAAGCTTCAGGACATATGTCAGCAACATGAGCTAGTCCTCGAACTGTTGAATCACTGACACATCGTTACACCAGCCACTGTTGGTGTCGTTTTTCCTGAGAGAGCCGTGTCGCGGTCCGCTCTGAAGAGCTGGAAGGTACAGAGTCCGGTACAGATTCACAGAACCACGTCTCCGTGAAACACAGAACGGAAGAAGCGTCCCTGTTCTTCCCCACCAGCAGCTGAAGTTCATGCAGTTTAACGCACAGCTTAACCTCTCCATTCCTTGGAGAGGAACATTGCCGTTACCGGCGTTCGAGGTCCGCGGCGAAGACGAACGAGCACGTTTCCCTCTCCTCCGGTGCTTTACTGCACAGACAAAGGGTCAGGAATTCCATGCATGGAGCGAGGAAAGTCGGAAATAAATCCGCAAAAGTCATGTCCCTGATGTTCATGAGCTCTTCTCTGGTGAAGGAGCTCCGGCTACAACGGCAGAAAACTGAATTAACACACAAAACTAGGAAAAACAAGGTGCACCAACACACCGAGGCAGCCATGTGCGGCGCCATCGTGTCATTCATCGACGAGGAATCTCATGTTTGCAGTTTGGTAGCAAACATAAGTTCAAGTTGGCACCAATGTTTCTCAAAGATATCGCTATTGCTACATAAGCAAACTCAACAACAACGTAGCACATTCTAAAATTCAATTTATCGGCAATCAGTTAAAAAAAAAAAGATTCCAATGATTATTAAAATGCTGAATATCACACCAGATCAATGGTCAACAGCTACTAGGTAGCACAGAACCGCTGCTGGGGGGACTGTTGGTGTTCCCCACATGTTTGTGTACCGTATTGTAAAATATTACCCCTTCTTTTGTATTTTTAGTGAGTTCCATACAGTTAACTTTTACAGGGATGAGATCCAACATTCAGTCTCCTCGTGTTTTTATGTGATCTTCACATAAATCCACAGGCATCTGAAACTGTGTGCAAAGACGGAATCTCTCCAGCCCCGACTACTTCCAATGATCAATATTCTTATTTACATAATGGTTCTGAACCACTGATCTGCTCAGACGTTGTATAAGGTGTCAGAGCGCATATTACTCACAAGTTAATAATCAGAGACATGCAGTGTAACTTCTAAAGGTTCAGGGAGGAGTAATCATTGTGCACAACCCCGTGACCTTCGCTCACACGCCTCTAAATGAGCTGGCTGAGCCACGGTGCCGTTGTTTGTGATGCAGGTGTGTGGAAGGCTGCAGCAGCCACTGGAGGAGCGCTGCAAGACCGTCGAGCTGTGAGAGGGTGCTTGATAGAAAGGACTTGCATCTTAAAAAGCTCAGAGAACTTAGCGGAGGACTGTCGAGGTTCATACACAGCCCCGGCATACAAAGCGAGCTGCAGTTAATTGATACCGCAGAGCTGGAGCCCTGTCTGTCTCCACATCCCTTTCCAATGGTAGCAGTAATGAATGACTATTCTCAGAGACAAGCCTTGGCCCTCTGTCTATCTGTCTGTCTCGGTTACGAATGTTGTTTTGCCCAAATTGCTGTCACAATCGTTTAATCTGCTCACCCCAGAGAAAAGAGAAACCCGCCTCAACATCTTTAACTGTTCTTCTCTCGGCGTGCCTCCTCGCACTCTCTCTTTGCCCTTGCAATGTGCTCTTCAGCAAAGCAGTCTTATCCTCTCTCATCCCCCTCTCCTCCACCTCCCCTCTTCTTGTTTTCACTCTCTTCCCTGAGTGCGCAGTGTAGAATTCCTATTTGTCTCTCTGGTGACACTAATTGGAAAATAGCTTGAGGCTTCCCCTGGGCTGCAACCCCAACAGGCTCTTTGTTGATTAGTGGCAACTTCTGAAAGTTGGTCAAGAGAGTAGTGACAGACAGCATTTTCTTCTGTCCATCTGTCCCTCTGGGACATGTTTTGTCCTGGCGGCCACTGGACGGCCACGGACAGGGGGAGATGCTGTGTTTCATGTGGGCTGAGATTGGCATGAGGCTTTGATAGTGCAGCTAGTGCACTGCAGCATGTAAATTCACTTTCTGGATCTGTACTAGTGTATTATATAAATGTTTGGAAATGGCCATGCTTAAATTATGATGAATCACAGGGAAGTGTGCCTTGCAATGTGTGAATTTAGGATGATGTCTCACTAGAATTTAATCCCGGCATACAAAATCACTTGCAGGCAACATACTTTGAGGGAATGTATTGAAATGTGTAAAGCACTAATTGGGCCTCGTCCACAAATGTTTCCTTGCTTTTTCTCTTAAACATATTTATGAAAACAGAACAAGAGGAAAATAAGAAAACCTTACATCTGATTCTTGAAATGTGAGCAGAGTCTGATTTATTCTTACCCACGTGAAATAAATGTAGGAATCTGGATTGTTCTCAAATTGGATGCATGTTCCAGGAAATAAACTCAGCGAAAGGAAAGGCCAAAATCAACCGTTAGCCTATGTGGGTGGTAGTCTTAGTGCCACCAGGACAAAAAAAGCCTAATGATGATGATGATGTGTTACAGAAAAACTGCCTTTTCATTTCAAAGTAAGTATGTAATTAGCAAGAGAGAAAGAGAAGGAGAGTGTGTACTGTATGTTACCACATGTAACTTATTAGAAGTTAAATATCCGCTTTGTTTGTATATTGTGCAAGATGACGCAGTTTTGACACACGATGAAACAAAAAAATAAAAGTACTTACTTTGTTAGAATCTTTAATATCTGTTTTATCCGTGCTGCCACCAGCAGGGATGTAGGGATGTCGGTTGTTCAGCTTGTGTCTCTTCATGGTCCCCCAGTGACTGTGGTGACTTTTAGTCTAGCACCACCAGCAGGTTGACACGTTTGGCTTTCATTGAAATGTCTCCAAAAGGACTGGATGAATTTGCTAATTAGAAAATGTCAGCATACTAACAAGTTCGACTAAGAAGGTGAGTATGGTAAATAGAATGGTAAATTGTCATTGTGAGCATGCTAGCTGACGATCAAAGAACCACTGTGCCATGTACAGTACATCCTCACAGAGCTGCTAGCATACGTAGCTGTAAACTCTTCCCAAAATCACATGGTTGCCATGTTATGGCCTCCGAGTCACAACAAACCCCAATACGAATCGGTGCGGATCATTTTAGGACCATTTGTGAATTCTGTTCTTGCCTTTGGAAGCTTAAGGCAACAAAAATGATTCGGAGAAAAGTTCCTAATTGGTTTCAAATCAGTGTGTTCAAACATTTCATATATGAGACTCATTGTCTCCACGAAAGAGAATTCTTTTCTCTTGATAAGAGGTGTAGGAGACCTTTTGGATTCGGATCGATATCAAAGCTTTGGCTCTGGGCTCTAATCTGACATTCCTGTGCTTTGAACTCTGCCTGCCTCTCTCTCCTCCCCTTCCTGTAGGCTCTCTCTGCTCTGCCAGAGAGGTGAGGTAAATTAAACACCTTTAATCAATGTGCTCACAACCTATTTAACTAATGAGATGGCTTATTTCGCCGGTGGGGAAGGCATTTGTAGGGCTTGATGGTTGGGAAAGGGCTCTCTCCCCATCTTCACGTCGTGATTTCAGGCACCGGGAGGGAAAACTCGGCACATAAATTGATACAAACGCTTGATACTCACTTCTCATGTATGAGCTTCACAGACGTTTATTGGAAGACAGCAATCATGCTTTTATATCCACAATAAGGTCATTCACACTTAGCCACTTGGAGCCTCAGACGGATTGGTTAGCTGTGTCTGATCTCAGCAAAGCCAAGTGGAAATGTAACTGAGAAGCACTACAGTCAGATTGTAATCTGACTGCTCAAACCCAACAAGTCCTCCAGACTCACTGACAAAATAACGCTTGTAATTACCTTTCAAATTACCCTCTAAACACTTTCTGGTCTGACAAACTGATCAGGGTCTGAAAACCACTTGGCGAGGGTCAGGGTTCGAAGCGGGCCCGGTAAGCGGTACCGTTCCGTCTACATTTTACTCGTTGGTGCACCGTGACTTTTTCTTGTGTAGTCTTTTCTGCCCTCTGCATATCAGGTTCTCTGGGTGACCCATAATGGCGCTAAATGAACTGCATTACCCAGGGGGCGCTACGTGACGCTCATCTGTTCCCGTTCTCGCCTGCCTGCTTTTCTCTCTTGGTAACATTACATTAAGATGTTTCGCCGGGAAACTAAGAGCATCCCAGCGTGATGACTTCATTGCACCACCTCTAAAGCTACTGTACACAGTCAATTATCTTTTACTCAATAAATGTCCCCTTGGTGTTGTGAACATCAGCAATATCCAGTATTCACTGTAGAAATTCAAAATGCAGTGATTGGCTGATACACATGGCAACATGTGAATGAGGGGAATACTGGCACTATTCTTTCCACTCCACAGCTCTGAGCCTTAGGATTAATCATAATGGAAGCGTATCGCTCCCGTCAGACATACGTTAGGGCTACTGAAACACTGTAGACACGCTGTCAGTCACAAGCTTTGCTGACCCAACCTTCACTCTGTGACATTTTGTGGCTGTGAACCAGGAGCTAATTTGGTCGCTACCTTACTGACGAGAGGCAAAGGGCATGTGGTTGGCTGAAAGGTGAGAGGGGGCGACGACGACAACACTGTGATGACATTATGAAATAAAATATAACATGAAATAAAACCAACTTCTGTTTTGTACTGTGATGTACCGGGCCGAGGGCAGCGCCCCTCCCAAGGAAACCACCAGGGACCACGGTGATACACTGTGCTTCTTTTATTTCGTACACAACACTTGATCTCTCTCCTTGTCGTCGTCGCCTCGTTCCTTTACACTCCTCGCTCTTCCGCCTCCACTCTGCCCCGAGATCTGCAGAGCGGCCGCTTAAGAGCTGTTGCTCATCAGGTTGGGTCTCTCTCTCTCTCCTTGAGGTGATGAGCAGCAGGTGTGTCCACTCCCAGGTGCCTAGCGGCTGCAGTCTCTCCACCGGGATGAACACACCTGCCACCACTTGTCCCAACCGTCCTCGTCCCCGTTGCCAGGCGACGGAGGAGCGTCCGGCCGCGCCCCCCGGTCCGCCACAGTATTGTTAATATTTTTCCTGCGTGAATGCATACTATAATATTCCACCGTAATTGTTGGCATTTCTTTCCTCAAGAGGTATTGCTGCCCTCTGTGTTGAATGTGAATACTGAAACGTGAGCTCTGAGCAGTGCACCTTGTGACAGGACGCTGTGATGTCACTGCCTGTAGCTGTTCATACGGTTGGTGCAGCAGACACTGAACGCTGCCATCGGTCGTTCAGCCTCTGGATTACTTACACAGCAGATTATACAGGAAAACCTGCTGCTTTGTCTTCATGCTAAACTACAATTTTGTGCAGCGGCATATACAATGATGGTGTGTGTGTGTGTGTGTGTGTGTGTGTGTGTGCGTGCCTGTGTGTGTGTGGGCCCAGCATCCAGCCGTAGGCAGAGCTGACCTTGAGGAGCTGCGCTCGTCGCAGTGGGGGAACGGGAACCAAGCAGAGACACAAAGCCTCATCTGAGGAAATGCTCTTGTTGTCGGAAATAGCGGCGCTGAAACTGCTGACACCGGAGCTGTGCTGTACTTTTCACAGCATCGGCAATTTGAGCCACTCAGTGGCTCAATGCGCTCACACTCCTCTGTCCTGATGCAGGATTTTAACGCAGGCAACCGGTGGCTCTGCGAACGCGTCGTCAAATTTAATAACACCCATGTGAAGCAGTGTTAGCTGTTGTGTTTGTGTTCATTACTGCTGAAGGCTGGAGTCTAAGATGCCCCCCAGTGCAGTGCTGAGCTCAAGGTAAAGCCCACTGATTAATGATTCTGCCATTAAGGAAGATCTCTCGCCTTCACTACAGTGGAGGAGGACTAATGTTGCAGTTATAGAACAGTTATGGTTTGGTTTCTTCAGAGAGAAGAAAAGATTGAGAGCGACAGGAAGAGGACATACAGCAAAGCTCGTACATTTGAAAGTACGAGATGATGAGATGGATCATACCTTGGACCAAATTATCTTTATAACTACAACTACTATAACTCTGCTGTCCGCCGCTTTGGTCCATACGGAAATATTTCAATAACTATTAAACTGCTTGCTTCTTTGTTTTATACTGTACTTATGCACTATTCTGATTTCATTATATTAATCACTTTGTTCCTACTCTGCAGAAGAGAAACGAACACGCCAACACCGACACCACGGATGCCTTGAGGCCTGGCCTTCAGCGGTTAATTCTTTATGTGATCAGGAAATATATCAATAGGTTTTGCGTTGTTCAAGATTTGTGCCACTTCACTACTCACCATCCTTAATGAGCACTGCCTACTGAGAGAGACCAGAGCAGACGCGTTATTCTGCATCAACATGTTTTAAAATCTGACTGCAGTGGTGTCAAGGTGCTGTGCATGTGTGTCATGTGACCTGAACTAAAGCAGCACGTTATGCATTTGAATGAGTAAGACCGGGTCTAGGGTCAGAGGTAAGGTCCACTCACAAACACAAAAAAGTTTAATATGGCTCCTCTGAACTTTTCAAAAGAAGAAAAGTGGAATCCAGGCCAACAGAGCCTGATTATCCAAATATAGAAAGGCAGTAAAAATCATCCAACTGTGAGCTGCTGAGCTTATTAACTGTAGTGACCGTGTGAACACTTGAGTTAGCTCTGACTGACATTTAAGGCTTTTAAGTACAAGCTTGTTAGGTTCTTCCAGCAAAGGTTTCAATTTCAGACATCATTTTCTTTAAACGTGAGGAAATGTGTCTAAAGTGAGCCTTTGAATTCCATATTTTACATGTACTTTATATATTTTACATTTACCATAGTGCTTTTTACCCATCTTATTGTTATGCTTGTCACATCCCTGAAGTAGTGCAGACATCTCTCTAACAGAAGAAAAGTTATTTACTTTGAAGTACCACATTTTCCTAGAAAATACACCAAAGTAGCTGACGGTAGTTTGTGCTACTACTGTAATTATAACTGAGGCACAGAGGAGAGGGGAGGAGCAGGAGTGATGACTGCCTTTTAGCTCCTGTGCAGCTTCATTTACACTTAACTCTGTACATCACAAAGTTCCAGGCTGGCAAACAAAAAAAGAAACGAAGAAACGGCTTTGATTTGAAATTGTATTTGGTTAAACTGGAGGTGGCTGTGGTTTGTCATTTTGTCATTGACATATCTATTTTTATTGTTCTAAATTGTTTGTTGTAAAAATAAAGCACATCAGCAGCGTAACAAGAGTTGGCTGCTGAACCGAACCATCTGGAATCCAAGCAGCTGTCAAACTGTCTCTTTTTTCAGAACATCCATGTTTGCTTACAGTGGCGACATCTTCAGCCAGACATGGAGGAGCACCGAGCGGGTTGGGACGTGGGTGGAACCCTCCAAACTGGCTAAACATTTAGCATAGTAGCCTAACCAATCACCTCACCAGTCGGTCAGCCTCCACAACGGCGGTATACAAGCTTGTTTTGTCGAAACTATTTCTCTGCAAATTCAGTGTGAACTCTTTAACGGCAGCTACATGCAGGACGTCGAGTAAAACACAAGACTCAGTACCTGCAATGATGTGGACCAGGTTCCGGAGACAAAGCGTGTCTCAGCGTACACAGGTTTCACTTTGTGTTGCTGTTCTTGGCCACAATGATGACCTGGTCTGTTCACAGCGACGGTTAAGTGACAAACTGCCGTCACACTGAAGAACAGCCGTCCAGGTGTGTTATTTGGCAGCAGAAACTGTTTATATTCAACATGTGCATCTGCAAGTTCTGCTCATTTATTTGCATGAGTTTGCCATTCAGACAATACTAGTCTATAATAAAGGAATCAGGGAAAAAGTCGAGATATTTCGGTGCTAAAATAACACGACTTCATTAATGAACAAGATATATTATTTGAAAAGAAGGACAGGACAGGAGAACAAAGAGAATAACCCTCAAAGGTTTCGTGTTTTATCACATAAAACCTCTGCCTTCCACTTCAGATTTCTGGCCAGAGATTAGACGGTACAGGTTGCAGCTGTCGGCCATATTGCAACATCTGACCCCTTTGGGTCAAATGCTGCTTAATAGAGTCAGTGTAATGAGCAGCTCTCTTCTACATGGATTTGCTGGACCAGGAAAGATGAAGGCACTTTCAGAAAGAAGGGTTAACATTGCGTGTAGTAAGTGTGCTGTAATCAGATCTGATCTTCAAAATCAGGCTGCGTCTGGGGACTGTGGACAGACAGACTCTGGAATCTTCTGCACTCGGAAATGACCAGGCTCTCTAAAGATCCTGTTCACCTTGCTTTCGGCTCTTTGGTGTAAATATTTCCCCCTGGCTTTTAGTGCCGAGTTGAGATATTAAGCTCTGGGAAGTGTTGAGGGCCAAAAAAATGGAAGAACAATGAAAATCCTTGGTGATCTAACATGGTGACTGGTGTCTTTGTTACTGAGGACACCTTACAATGCTCTGTGGCTTATTAGAACCACCACAAGCAAAAGTCGATAAGACATTGAACTGAATACAGACCAGTAGGAATGAGAACATTTTTTAGATGATTGTTTATGTGGACAGGATGGACAAAGAGTTTTCTTTCCTTTGAGAAAACTTTAAGAGGAACAATAGTTTTCTTATCTTTGAAGAATATTATGTTTGAGCATTGGATAGGAGACAAAAAATACATTCTGTGGACTTTTGTTCTGCGTCCTTATGAGGCCCAACGAATGTGCTGACTGTGTTTCATTTGCAAAGTTGATTTTTTGGAAAATGTGGAAACCTGCATTGTTTACATCCATTTATACTATATATTTTATCAGCTGGCATAATTCTTCTTCCCCACCTTTTGCTACACTTCTCTGCACATCACCAACAGCATATTAGCAGTTCAGCGCCAAACCAACAGCTGGAGTGTGGAATTGTGACCTTGATACGTCCTAAATGGTACATTTCTCAGTGTAAAGAATAACTTGCCAGTGATCCCTGCTGCTCTAACAAACACAAACATCTTGGAATTTCTGCACTGCAAATTTGTGTTAGCTAACCTAAGCCTAAACCTTTATCTAACACTGATCCCCTGAGAGGGACTGCCCAGTGGGGAGCTCCCCCAACAACTACATGCGCTTTATGGGCATTTGTTGTGTTTTCATTCACACCGCCAATGGAAAAGCTGACGAACAACAACAGTTACATCTGTTTTTCCTGCTTCGAGGGAGTACAAAGACGTTTATCGCCGTGCAGTCGCTTGACATTGTGTCTTTGGGTTTGCTGGTTAGTATGTGACACTCCCACAATGCAACACAACCCTACAATCTGAAAATGCCTATAGTCTCCTACCAGAGATGCTCTTCCCTCTAGCACATGTGTGTTGTGTCATTAACATTTCTTTATTTTGTATTATTGACGAAGTGTAATAATGTCACTTTGTGTGTTTGCTTCATATTTGTAGTTGTGTGTGTCAGATTAGCTATGAAGCTCAGTGCTTATTAACAGAAGTGTGTCGATAACACAGCACTTGTCTTTAGCTCGGTGCCTGGGAGGAGGCACACTGCCTGAAAGACTGAAGTCAGGGAACAAAAGCCTGCCGAGTGGTAAAACACTGGAACATGATCGCCTGTATCCTTGCTCTGCAACATGGCTACTGATCTGTATGTGTGGCTAGGTTCAGGGTGGTACACACCAAGTTCCTTTTATGCCATACACCTGTGTATACACACCACTACACCTCTTCCCGCCACCGAAATGCAGGACTAGAACCTACTTTGGTGCAAGCTGTTTTCGGTGTGCACGCCTGTACACATTTATATGGGACTGTATTTGTGCGTGCACAGCGTGCATGTGCAGTAGCTAGCTGTACATGTTCATGCCCATCTGTCAGCAAGCTGGGTTTTACAGCCGGTGTCAGCCGCCCAAGTTCAGAGAGGACAGCTTATCCCATGTGATGGGCCAAGTCTTTCGAGGAGCGACAACCTTGTTAAAGTGCATCGGAGGGGATCGAAAAGAATAAATAAACGACAGGGAAAAGAGTGCAGAGGAAAAAAAAATCAACACACTGACATGCAGTTTGTCTAACAATGTACTCCCTGCCGGGGTTTTAAAAGATTAAAATGTCTGAGGTTCATTTTTTTGTTCCTCCTCATTAGGACATGTCTTGTGTGACTCATTGTCAAGAGTGTTTGAAACTGTTACATTTTGTTCCCGTTGATAGCAATTTGCATTTTTCTTTGGTGAAGCATCTTGTTCCATGTGTCACTACAAAGGATTGGGTCCTTTTGTCTGAGATCCTTTTCTGTTGCACTCCCCCCCCCCCCACTACTTCCAAACCTGAGTTCCTTTTATAATAATGTGTGAACCACTCTGTGTCCCCAATGTTTGAGCAGAGGGAACTAAGAGGAGACGTGCACCATGTGGCTGCACTCACATCTATCGGTAAAGAACACATGAGGTGCAGTCAGTCTGGATCCTCTGCCACAGAACAAAAGATGTCATACCTGTGCATGGAGGTTAAATGAAAGACTTTGTGGAGATGAAATTCCATCCTTAATAGTGGCACTGCTCTCTGGTGGGATCCACTACATTGGAAGCTCATTAGAGGAACACAACGGCAGCGATGGAAGGACAGGCAACAAGAGGCCTGCTGCCTGTACACAGGTTAATCAAAGCGGAAAACAAAATCAGCCTCGCTGATTCAAAGACAAAAACATGCTGTAACTGTGATGGGTCACAGTTACAGCATGGCTACATTAGCCCTGTTTATAGAACGACCCGAATATCTTGGTTTGAGTTAGGGAAGAGGAGTTGGAGCAGCAGCAAGTAGCAGCACTATGCAATAACCATCAGCCTTCAAGCAAGGGGACTGGAGCTTCTTGGAACAATCACTACTCTTGTAGAGTTCTCCAAATGTATTTATCTATTGAGATGAATATCAAGATCAAGAGAAGGCTTAAAGTGTTGGGCATAAACGGGTACCTCTTTCATCCTTGTAAGCCCTTTGATTAAAATGCAAAGGCTCCCTGAAACACTGAGGACTGCACACATGTACTGCAGGCTGCCACTGCGGATAGGCTGGGCTCAACTTGTATGTGTTGGTTTGATTTTTTAACAGGCATTGCTACTTCTTATCGTAGAAATAACTCCTTCATTAGTCCCTCAATGTTGAAATTACAGATATGAGGCAGCAAGGGGCAACTTTAGAGTTCAGTGTCTTCCAGAGCCCTAAAGTGGAAATCGAACCTCCAACTACCAGGTGGAAGGTCAGCAGCTTTACCTCCTAAGCCAGAGCCGCCCTATAGTCACAGTATTGACTATGATTACATATAAATGTCATTATCTTGTGAAGGACATTATTTGTGAGAAAATAAGTCATTTAAGTGTTTATAAGTTAATTGTTTTTCAATTTCATGATTTCAAGATGGACTGGAGCTCATTTCCAAGAAACTGAACATTTATTCTGACATAATATATTAATAACTTTATAATAATAATAACTTTATTTGTATAGCACCTTTTAAAAACAGAGTTTTACAAAGTGCTTTGACACTCAAAGCAAAAAACAAGATACACAGAAAACAAAAAACAGGAAAAAAGAGTGATAGAAGTAAAAAGATTTAAAACTCAAAAGACCATTGTAAAACAAAGACAATATTAGAAGGATATACTGATGATATGAGGACGACATCACGTGAAAGCAAGTCTATAAAAATGTGTATAAAGAAGTGATTTGTTGGGTCTGTAGATATAGAGTTTGCTTGGACTTGCTCTATATTTACAAGTGCTATGAGATAACTTTGTTATGATATAGCGCTATATAAATAAAATTTGATTTGATTTGATTTG
>JAVQJF010006456.1:0-14363 GCA_036023855.1 Gadopsis marmoratus
GTAATGTTTGGACTGATATATGTCCTACACCTAAGCTATCCAAAGGGACTCACCAATACCTTTGAATTTATTCAAAAGGTGTTACTTGGTCTGGAAACTCAGAGTGTAATAGAAAAAGAGAGTTTAAAACTTTGTGTTGGAGTTCAAGAATATTGCCATGAACAAAATATTGTTGGTTGGTGAGCAGTGAGATTGTTTTGATTGAATGTTTAGATTTTTCCTGAGCACAACCAGTACACTGCTTTTTTTTGGAGTTCTGTTAACTCATTCGGGTTTACAGTGTGGGGTCATTCTTTTTGTTAATGTGAATTTTCAGGTCTCCATTCAGGATGAGTCTATCACATCTGGTGATGCCCAGTGAGATCAGTTCTATTATCTATTTTATAATATTTGAATATTATAAATGATGCATTTAAAACATTCACCTGTAAAGTAACTAAAGTAACAGTTAGATGTTAGCTAAATGTAGTGGAGTAGAAGTACAAAGTATCAGGAAATGGAAATATTCAAGAGAAATACTAGTTCCTACAAAATTTGACTTGAGTAAATGCACTTACCTTCCACCACTACTGAGCAGGTACTGTCTGATTTAAATCAGATATAATAAATATACATTAAGGTGATTCATATGAAAACCTAATTATATAAAACCTTATATAATTATATAACACTGGGCAGGAAGGGGGGAAAAAGCCAACTGGAAAAGCAAAACCAAAGAGTGTAATATGACAGACTGGTGACTGAGAATAAGACATAATAATAGGTAAACAAGTCTCAAGACTGGACTCAAGAACAGCCCTGGTTTGAGTGCCATCCTTTCAAATCGACTTTCACCTCATGTATTTCACTTGAGTCAGTGGCTTTTGATGCCATAATTTGTTGGTCATGCACCTGGACTTTGTTCCCACTTTCAGGTAAAATAAAGGGCCCTTCCTAGCTTTTATACATATATACATATATTTTATGCCTGACTAGTTTGTTCCTTGCTTGTGCCTATGATTGTCTGCAGCAATATAAACTGATTATCTGGATATTTTGTTGAACTTTTGAATTTACTTTATTATGATCAAAATTTGACCTTTTACCCTTTCAGGTTTTACTTAATTTTTTGCAAGAGCCTCTGAAACAACACTTACACCATCATAGAAATCAATACAGTAAATATGCACTCAGTCAAACTGTATCATCTATTCTTTCAGATGTGAGCCACATCTGACTTTAGTAGAAGGCCTCTATGGGCTCTATATATCAGTCTAACTCTAACTATATATCCTACTCTGCATGCTCCTCAGCAAGTTGACCAACCCCAAAGCTTTTAGACTAAATCCATGTGTCAGCCTTCATCAAGTCTCCTGTTCTGTTTGAGTGAATAAGCCCATCTTTCTGTGAAGCACCTACAAATAAATGAATGTTCTTTCACTCTGACTCTCCGTACTGCAGGAATAATGAGATGCTATATCACTGCACTGGGAAGCCTGGGAGCCTCCTGATTAAAACACACACACACACACACACACACTTACATGCAGTCTCCCAGCATAACTAATGGGAATGTTTCATGGTGGTGACAGTGAGCAGCGTGTGTGTGTCTGTCTGAGCATTATGGCTGTTACGGTAATAATGAGAACAAATGAGAGCCATCCATTTTCTTTCCTGACAGCTGATTGGTCCTGATGGCCAACATGGCACCGGGTAATCCATCTTTGAGCCCCTCCCCCTAGCACCGGGCTGGCAACACTGTTGGGAGAGCATCAGCCAATGGAACAGCAGCACTGAGGGTGGAGGATGGGGAGCGCTTAGGGAGGGGTGAGGGTATTGTTTGGATTACAACACCTAAGCATTGCTCTCACATTAGCTCATTACTACTGAATTACTACCATTACCACATCTACATCTACAACTACTGCTACATCAGTAGTGGTACCAATCAAAACTTCAAAAACTCCGAACTAACACTTTAAAACTGTTGTATTTGTATACTTGATTTTATTCATCCTGTGTATTCGGCTCTTTCCTCTTGCACAGGTCTTACTTAGCAGCATGACGGATGTATGTATATTCTCAACAGCGCCTTCAGTCTTCGGTCAGGCCAGCTGTCTTTATTAAGCTCTTCATTTCACAGGGTACACTGCAGCCTCCCAATCACACAGGTCAATAACATGACCACCAGGGGGCCTCCATGATTCAACCCGCAGCAGACTTTCAGTTGTCCTACTGTGTGTGCGTGTGCGTGTGCGTGTGCGTGTGCGTGTGCGTGTGCGTGTGTGTGTGTGTGTGTGTGTGTCACAGGAGAGAGGACAACTCAGTTAGGACGTCCCTCCAGTGGAGAGTGCAAAACATTAAAGAACTAATGATGGAAGACTGAAGGTCTGGTATCCATAATAAAAAACATATAAATACCCCATAATTCTGAAAATATGATAAGATGAGAAAGATTAAATAGAGCACAATGAACAAAATATAGACAACCCTAATATTATATCATAACCTTTATTTAAACAGTGAGGGCCATTAAGAGGAAACACTCTTCTATAAGGGCACTTTGATCTGTTGATCACTTCCCAGAGGTCACTTGTCAGTCCATGTGTGGGTGTGGTGTCTTTTCTGTTACAGTCTGCCAAGTACAGTAAGCCACCATGGCTTAATATGGCATGTCAGTACTTTCTAAATAATCAGCCTGTGCCACAGTAGTTTTCAAACTGTAGTAAAAAAGACATTTATCAACATGAAAAGATATTGTGTCTGTTGATCCCATTAACTGATATTCAGCACTAACTGATTAAGAACTGATGTACGACACACTGCTTTCAATTCAATCTGTCTGCTACTAATGATGAACCTGGAGCTAAACTCATGGGAGGGAGGAATAAAAGACAAGTAAGGTCACCACACACACACACACACACGCGATGACACCATTTCTCAGTTGCTTTTCCACCCTGACAAAAACACACTTTCAGACAGACTGTAAAGACTGACATTTTGGCAGGGAAACAGTGAAATCTAAAGAGATTGGGTATGACAAAATATAAAAACAGCAGGACAAGCCTTGGCCTATCTCTGGTTAGGAACAGATAAGTATTGAGATGTATATTTTTCACCTCCCGGAGGAGGTGTTTGGAGGATAACTGTCTTTGTGTGCATCATTTCTTGATTTACATTTATATTTATCAAAATGTAATCGCAATGGACATACCATTGGTTATATAACTTGTGTTTTTGTTTTTGTCTGTTCTGATTGTCAGTGCAAAATGCAGCCTTTGGAGATTCAATTCAATACAGTTTTATTTAAATAGTGCCACATCACAGCAAAGGTATCTCATGGCACTCTTTGCATTGATGCATTGTCTTTTTTACAATGTCGAGAGAAATAAATATTTTCATCAGTGTTTAGTACTGGTCTTGTGTGTTGTGTTTAGTCAATATATTCATGTACTTTACTTTAGTGTCTCTGGAAAAAAAAAAAATAAATCAAACCCAGAATATATCATTAGAAATGTTAAAAGTGTTTAAAATTAACATTAACTGCCCCCTAAATTGCACAAAATCTTTGTGTCCTCAGCTGACAAACCCAGCAATTAAAAGAGTGTGAGAGTCAGGAGGCATTATAATTTGCTACAAATCTGTCAAAAATATATAACAATAAAATCTGAACCTTCACACAATTGGATCAAAATAACAAAAAGCGCCACATATAGAGAAAAATATTTGTTTTTTTGTACAGTATACTGTATGTTCCTCACAGTGACTCTCCCTACTTCAACAAGGAACTCTTCCCACTGGTCTGTGGGGACCTCAGTGCACGTACTGGCTCCCGTCCAGACTCCGTCTCAGAGAATGGTAACAAATACATATTTGGACAAAACATTCACCAAAACACCACTAACCTTCCTCGCCATAATTCTGACAAACTGAGGCCCAGTAATCTGTTTTAACATCAGAAGAATGTTAAAATTCTGCAGGAAGTGTACGAGGTCATCAGCAGTCACATGACAAAATAACTCGATGGTACTTATATTGTATCTGGTGATATTAATCAAACAGACCTCAGAACTGGAGATATTGTACTTTGCTTTGTGATCAATTGATGAACCCCAAACGAGAATAAAGATCTGATTATCAACATCTTAGATGAATGTGCTTCTGTATTGTTAAAAGGACTTCTTACCTTTGCAGCCACTCACCAATCTGACCATCTTAACACAAAAATAGACATTACTCTTTCGACTTTACCACAGTATGCACCTAAAGGCATGATATTACCAGAATCCAGTTAGTTCTACAACCACCACATATCTTGGGCACAGGAATGCATTCTGCCCTAAATTATATGTTTGCCCTTCTAGTAATGATCCTGCTCTCATGACATTCTGCAAAAACACTGACTGTGACATAGAAAAATGATACAAACAGCAAAAATGAAATGACTAACTATAACTTATCTAAGAAAGAAAGGATTGCTTTGGATGACCTGCCAAGAAATGAGGCTATTAATTGTGCTGATAAAGGAGACTCTGTGGTAAGGTGGCAAAAAATGGCAAGCCATCAAGAGTCCTCTCACCCTGGCGTCTCCATGGCTTGACGTTGCGATCTGGCCGATGTCCAGTCGGAGGTACGACCACTTCCTGCCTCTCAGTCTAGGGTGGCGACCCGAGCGCCTGTGTTGGACACAGCTGACTTACTTGCAGAGGAGCTGAGTGGGCTGCTCTCTCCTGCACTAGGGTCTGCATCGGCCTCCCGGCCAACCATTGACTCTGCCAAGCCCAAAATATCCTCTTTCCTACCCTGGAACCATTATCCTGCACTGATCACACACATTTCGATTTGGCTATTTTGGTTGTAGTTATTAAATAAATTATAAATCAGAGTTCAAAATTAATAGCTTTGTATAATCAATTTATTAGATGTATTGATTAATTGGGTATCATGTCCCTTCTTTAACAGTGGACCCCAAGGTGAATTTAATACAATTAAATTCTATTTAATAGAATGTATAACAGTTTACTCCTGATAGCCTGACATGTGTAATCACCCCACTTCAGCTTCAACTATATAATTTGGTGCCTCTTTGAGCTTATCAATTATTGTTACATATTTTGGTATTTATAAAGCCATATAACCCCTACAACACACAAATACATAGGCTATAGTATATATATTATACACACACATGCAATCTTAATGTTGTTACTGTTGTTGTGTATTCTTTGCTCAGAGCTGCTGGACATCCATTTGGCTAATGTGCCTCCTCGCTTCACCCGACTGCGAGACAGAGAGCTGTGAGGAAGAGACACGAGGATGGAGGCACTGTGTTCACCAAATGGGACGTCCTTGCTCACTCCAGCATTGATTTATGGAGAGAGCAGCTGCTTACGATGCGTGGCATCTCAGCTGTTAAATGTGTAGAAATAATTCAGCAAAATTAACAGCTTGTTGACTGTTGTACCAATACTGAATATAGATAGATACGGCGACAGGTAGAATGTGACTGATAACACCAACTGACAATTCATGTTTATTACTATTACATAACAGACGTGAGAGTAAGAAAGAAAGTTAGAAATCTCTGAGCCTGAATGAAATCTATAGCTTAATTAGTTTGTGACCACAGTACAGTAAGTTGTTATCCGACAGTGAATAGTATTTGTTTTAACCATGACCATGATTGTTCTGTAATCCTCACCACGGGGCTCTTACCGTTCTGATCCATGACAACAAAGGCCCCCTAATCTTAAAAAAGTGCTTATTAACCCAAATCATGAGCTTTAACCTACCTAACTGTGATTGTGTCTAAACCAAACCATAACCATAGAGATGCATGTCATAAAACTGAATAATTTTCAGTGTCGGAAGGTGCAGACGTGACATGATGTCGTCCTGCTGATGCGGGCATCAGATCAGAAAACACTCCTGTGTCTTTTTACACTCCACCATCCACCGTGTTACAATTTCTGCGTAGTAAAAGAAAATAGCATTTCACGGACTGGATAAGCAGCAGGCAGCAATTACGCTTCCTCCAAAACTGATTTCGCAACATTTAGCTGATAAACGCAAGTTCCAGGACACATCATTGATGTGATGAATTGCACAACAATTGCAGGGTCTGCAATAGCCAACAGGAACATACCTACAATAGACTTATGGAAGTAAGAGATTAGATATGAAATGTTTCTGTTTTTCCTGTAGGATCAGAATGTAATCTAATTACCTGACCATGCTTGTGTCCAGGTCTCAGGCCAGCTGGTGGGATTTATAAATTTCTAGCTCTGTAATAACAATAATTGAGTGCACTGTAAAGAACAGTAGGCTATTGGTTGTCAAAGGGCAGGATTTCCTGAACAAAAGCAACCTTTCATGCAGCAGCAGTGGCGGTAGAGTCATAGGACTAAGAAATGTGTAATGCTGGGCAGGTGATTGTTATCCAGTCACATAAAACACAGTCCTTCCATGTGATCGTGTGCAGATTACATCAGCTGCACATGATCACTATTGCTGGGGGGAGGTTTTGATTGTGAGAGTACGCATGCTAAACTGCATTTGAAGATTAATAATCTCTGTTCAGGGGTGGAACAAGCATTCTGATCCTTTCCTTCACAAAAAATATCGGTAGCACTTTACGTAGTGAAAGGACCAAGCTGGAGGTTTTGTATGTTTAATTCTGTGTACTACAAATCACATGTACTTTATGTCACAGTTAACTGCTTTGCGAACCATTCTGGGGTGGTTTTTAGATTTTTGAATGTATTTTCTAGGTATCCATTGGTCTCCATTCATTTGTGTCTTTTCTTCTTTCCTCCTCTCATTTCCCTCTCCTCATTTCCTCTCTCCTCTGCCTCTTTCTTTGTAAATTCACTTAGTTAATTGCTTCCAGCAAGCTTTTCTCTAAGTCCGTCACGCTGCTCTCCGTCATGTGATGACACTGCGTGGGCTTGTTATGAGGAGCCCATGAACTGCTGCTCAGTGGAGGAGAGGCCTGGCACACGACACATGAACTGGCTCGACCACTTTAACTTGCAGTCCCCTGGACCCTACGTGACACGCCATGAGATCCTCTGCAGTGTAACGAGAAACCTTTCTGTTGTTTCCTGTTTGGGACTGGGTGACAGATTTCTTAAATGGCTGAGGAGGTTTTAATTCTATCGTCGGGGAAAATCACATCGGTAAGTTAAGACCGACCGCATGGATTGGGTCAGACCCAGTCGCCAGACCCAGGGCTGTCACCTGACTGTTCCGTTATTGTTTTAGACATAGAGTTCAAGCAGTTAGTAGCATTTACTACCAACATTCAAACTTGTAGCCCAGTACACAGTAGATCAGTGGCTGCACTAAATAAGATCATACGAGAGTAAGCAGCAGTGGAAGAAGTACTCAGACCCTTTACTTAAGCAAAGGTAGCAATACCAGACTAAAAGTACTCCCTGCAAGGTTTTGACAGTACTTAGGTAAAAGCACTCATTCTGCAGAAAAATGGTCCCTGGCAGTGTATCATAGTATTAAATCTGATGTTTTTGGATTAGTATTCCTGCTGCATTGAACAGTATGTTGAAGTTTACTGCTGTAGTTGTTTAAGGTTGTGCTAAATAGGCCTGTAACTATTTTATATATTGCTATTTCTATTTTGAGTAGGGCAATGTGAATATAAAATAGCCTGTCCAATTTGTGTACAGCGATACATGAAAACCACAACACATTAATTACATCAGACTTGATTCAATTTAGAAACTTCAAAGAAAGTGTCAAATGTAGTAGTGAATTTAATATTTTTACCAACTCCTGAATAATTAGGTAGCATTCACATTTTAACAAATAATACAAAATTAAAACACATTTCATAATGTTAATATTGAATAATTTATGTTAAATATCCAAATACACTGACTCATAATCAAATGGACTGGTACATTTCTGGAGAAGGTTGATTAGTTCTCTGTTTCGAGGCTGCTTAACATCATTCTTGCTGAGTGGATCAGTTACAGCCAACATTATGTTTTGGCCTCATTCTAACAATGCTATACCCATGATAGACTCCAGAGACATCAACAGTACATTCAAATAATATATAGAATTAGCTCACAGGCAAGATGATAGTTTACTTTGTGTGCATGTCGGTGTGAATGGGGCGACAGAATGAGAAAAGTGAGAGTATCTGAGCATTTTAGTTTGAGACACCTTGCTTGACTGCTTTCATTCAGGCACTTATCACCCTTCTTGGATTAAGTTCCGTCCTATAACACAAAAAGAAGCATCAGGAAATATAACAATCAGTCAACACTCAGAGCCACATGCAGGACCTAGGTGCATACAAATAATAAGTAATGTCAGATTGGTGATCAGTCCACTGCTTTGATCCAGATTCACATCTTAACCATCAGATGGATGACATGACATTTTGTACAGACAGTCTTGGTTCCAAGACAATGCATCCTGTTCACTATGGTGATCCCTTTTCCTCTAGTGCTACCATGAGGATGACATTTGTTATTTGTTGAAATATCTCAACCAATGGATGGATTGCCTTGAAATTTAGTACACACACACACACACACACACACACTCTTGGTCCCCAGAGGTTGTTTTGTAAAAAATTGCATCCCCTGACCTTTGACCTAGCACCATATTCTGTTTGTTGAATGGTGTGAATCACCTCACCAAGTTTGTCCGCTGGGTTAATGTTTATTGTCAGTGCCAACTATAAGAGATTTAATGGCCAAAATAGCTTCCATGCAGGTTCAGGTAGGCAGATAGCCAGCAGTTGAGTGGGTTAGGGTTCGGCTGATGGAAGCTTGAAGGCAAACCTGACGAAGAATGATTGAAAAGGGGCAGGTTAAGTACTGCATGGCCTGTGAGGGAGAGTGGAAACAGGTGAGGAGGTGTGTGAGGAAGGCCGAGCAATTGCAGAGCTGATGAGGGAAGTGAGAACAGGTGTGAAGATGGGTGGTGCAGTCAGGTGGTGGAGACAGGAGAGAAAGTCAGAGGGCGCCTGGTGGATGAAAGTGAAATCGCAATGCAGGGGCTTCAGGAATTAGAAATGTTGGTGGATAGGAGGAGCAGAGAGAGAGAGAATGAGTGAAGGGCTTTGGATAAAGGCACTATATAAATGCAGCCAAGACACTTGACCGTGGTTATGGTTGAACATTAACTGCAGGTCTGTGCAAGGCACTAAAACTGGACTCACAGGCTACATGCCCATCCACCCTGACCTCACCCTTACTTTTACCATTGCTGCATAAGAGACACACTTTTTCCTCCATTTGTTCTCAACCTTGGTATTGAACATAAATAATGACCAGCGGAATCACCAAGATATTCAAAAGTATATTATTGAAATACTGGGCTGAAAAAGCAATTTCCTCTTTGAGTTAAACACTGTTTTGCATTCTTTAGTGCCAAGTTAGAAATAAATTTACTGCACGTGAAATACAAGTAATCTTAAATGACAGTTTGTGTGATATATGGAACTATAAGATATCTTCCATTAGTGTATGTTAAAATGGTAGCACAGAGAGTACATTCATTGTACCTAACATAATAGCATTGAGACATGATGCCATTCAATAGTGTTGCAAAAATGTACCTGAACACTGCTATTATTCAAATGTGAACGCTGAAGGGATGGGGATGAGGTATTGTCCAACAGTATTTTAGTCATGTGCCTGCGTCATCTTTCCAGCCATTATTCACATGTTTTTCCCAATGCAGGCTTTTCCATCACAGTTTATATCTTGACATTTTAAAGTTTAGCTTGGTATTTCGTTCTAGACCAGATACCGGTCACACTGTGAGGGAAAGGATACTCTCTTTCAGCTCCTTCAGACTTGGCAGCCAGCCATGCCCTTTGGTTTGGTTGCAGTGAGGAATGTGAACAATGCCAACAAGACATTTTTAAACAAGCAAATTAAGAGCTTCATTCCAAATTAAGTCCTCCACTGAACAACTCGTATTTTCTCTTGTCTATAAGCACAGGGTTCATACAAACATGAAAAGTAGCACAGAGATTATCAGAGAGCTCCTAATAGAAATCTAATGACGCATCTCTCTTGCCACTCTCTATGAAGACCTGAAGTGGTCATTCAGAA
Source organism: Gadopsis marmoratus (assembly GCA_036023855.1). NCBI lineage: Eukaryota > Metazoa > Chordata > Actinopteri > Centrarchiformes > Percichthyidae > Gadopsis > Gadopsis marmoratus. Next base: position 10,077 of record JAVQJF010006456.1, read on the forward strand.
CAGCTGGAAATACATTTGCCTTTAGATGTGGTCAGACAGCACTTTGTTTCAAGCATACCCTGGCAAGGTCCACCTCTTGCCTAAACATCTTTGATGTGTAATTTTAACATAAATCATCACATTACTTCTTGACTATTCTATAAACAATAACGTCTTTCCTAGAACCCATATTTATAAAGTGTCTCAGATCCAAATCTACCAATGATGCTGAAAGTTAAACTAGTCTTCTAGTTAAACTAGTTCTTACTGTTTTTCCACACTTTCAGTCACTAAGCAGAAATGTTGATGACGACAGTTGTGGTTTATAATATTAAACAATGAAATAATAAATGCAGAAAATAGCACCACTTTTTTTATGTATAGGGTCCATGTATATATATCATCTATACATATAGAGTTGGCCTAGACTTGCTCTATATTAACAAGTGCTATGAGATAACTGTTATGATATAGTGCTATATAAATAAAATCTAATTGAATTATACAGCTATTATGCAATAATGTGGTGCAAAAATGAAATTAAATAGAGAAAGAAAGAAAGACTTGAATCTTAGAATGACACTTATGGGCCTAACTGTATATTAATTTACATTAGGCTGTAAGTTAAACACTGGCAAGTTACAACTTGTACACGAGATCATTAGTTTCAGCTGTGTGACACATCCTGGTAAAATCTTTATTATTTGTAAAGCACTTTTCTAAACTATGTTACAAAGTGCTTCACTCAAGGCAACAAGGAGGCTCAAACAGGCGTGATGTGGTCACTTCTCTTGAATCTTGTTAAAAGCCTGCCGGTTCTGTACCATCTGGAGCCGATTAATAGATGTTTGATTTAGGCTGCTGCAGTAGTCTAGACGTGAGGAGATGAATGCATATGAAATTTACCATATTTTGGCAGTTTTTCTCAGATGGTATAAACAAGACTGTGCAAATTTTGATGTGTGCTGCTCAAAGCTTAACTTACAAACCAGTGTGTTTTACAATGACTATATGAGTGCCACAACTTGCATACAGTATATTGTGCAGTACTGCACACTGAGCAGTGGTAAAACCAGGGCTGTCCGATCTCCATGGAAAACATTGATTTGATTTCACTGTCCAACTCACCTTTCAGCCACAGCCGCTGTAACATATTACAGGTGTGAAATTATTTATTTCTGTTAAGTCAGAGACACTTAAAGAAACTGACCATCTACAGCAAAATAGTCATAAAGTTTGATGTGACAAAAAAGGCTGCGCTGTTTGAGAGTGATCTCAAAGAGTGTGGCTGAACTTCTGCTACCAGACCTAATCCCCCTTAATTAACACACATGAGCCTAAAACCAGCAGAGTGATCAGTGTCAGCTTATAATGTCTGCACTGGACAGCTGCATGTGATTAGACATTACCATGCCACAATCGCTGTGAAGCATATTGCAAACAGCTGATGCCACTCAGCCAATACAAGCATGACTTCAGTGCTCTGCATGAACTAATGCTGTGCTTCATTAATGCCACGACCGTTGGAACATGTGTGGTTACATTATGAACACGTGTTTTAAATATTGCTCTACCATCAGTGGGTGTAAACAAACAAATGAATTCATTATCAAATAAACCAGAAATTTGCATTTTATACCTTCACACAGAGTGGAATCTGCACATTATTTAAGGAGCTGTATACAAGCTATGTACACACTTGAAATGTATTACTGCTGAAATTATTGGTTGTGACAAATCATCACTGTTTCAAAGCTGTATTTTCCCTGACACTGTGTGGTCGTGAGGACCTCGGTTTATGTGGGAAGACTGTGATCACTTTTGCATCCCGCACAATATCTGGCCAAAAATTATTATTAAAATTATGCCAAAAGGGAATCTTTTAATAGGTTTATTGTGCGCTTATATCTCTGCCTGAAAGCCATCTCTTGGAAACCAATCACTGGTCAGGACACCTCTGAAGCTCTTCTAAATATTAGCACAGATAGGCTAGGCTTGATTTCCTAATTAAGGAAATCTGATTAAATACTTCTAGTCCTAGTAATTCTGAGAATATTTGGCCAGTTACTAGGCACGTGATAAATTCGGGCACAGACTGACTTTTTTATAGCACAAAACAGAGAGGGGGCACTATTTCTAGCATGTTATGGCACTGTACATGGTGAAAGACGTTCATGCCAATGTACATCACTTTCAGATGGTTACAATATTTATTTTAAAGGGCAGATTTTAGCTTGTTTAGGAGAAACATTAGCACTTACAGTACAACTGATGTGAGACAAAAGCTACCAGTCTTTACCGTGATCCCATTTGTTCTAGTAAGAACGAGGAATCACTTCCCCTCTCTGGATGAAGCCTTCATTCGGTATTCTTCCCTTCCTAAAACATTCTCCCTCTGCAACAGCAACTGACTGGCTCTTTGCTGGCGGTGGCATTCCTTACCTCCTTTGGCAGCTCCATGCTTTATGGCTACAATCTGGCTGTGGTCAACTCCCCTGCTGTGGTAAGACACACACACACACACAAATACACACTGTCACGGGCTGTGTTTGTCTGGGTTTTTGTGTTTCCTGTTTTATTTTGACATTCTCTCCGTTGAGTTTCCAGTCTTGTGTTTTCTAGCATTGCCAATCCTGTGTTGATTGTTTTTGCCTGGTCGCTTTCTTATTCTTAAGGAATTTGAACCACTAAAAAATAATAAGTAATGCAGGCCCTGCAGTGTTGGCTTATTTTGTTGGCCTCTCATGTAGGGGAGCCTTGTGCTCACTGGGTACACACGCCTAAAAAAAGTGGTGTTAATCAAATGACCACAATATGTGCCAAACAACCATGTTTTGCCCAGGGGCCTCCTAAAAGGTTGTTTTGGCCATGCTGTGACCAAAAGGCATTCTAGAAATCCAAACCTAAAGTAGATATCTTTGAACGAAATTTGAAGTATCTCATTTTTTGCCTGTATAGTGGTCGGGCAAGGGTAAGTCCATTTTGTCTGCTCATTAGTTGGTCTATCCAACACTAATGTTGCAACTTATTTAAACTAATAAGTAAAGATAAATTCAGTTCAATTCATGATACAGGGTTCAATACACATATATAGTTAAACAGCACAGGAAATTGTAGAACATTTTGAATTAATTCCTCCTAAAGCAGAGCATTTCCAAAAACTGGTCAGTTTTCTTTACTGATATGCACCTCAGCACAACAATTAATCTGACATCCAAAATTCACTAATTCAACCAAAACACTTGATACACTGTACAGTTCAGGTTCAACACTGACAACATTTGTGTCCCAACAGTAACACTCGGAGCACAATGACCTAAGAACTAGGTTCTTAAGCTCCACTAGTTTATCAGCTTATACAGACTTGCACTTGAGCCCACCACACCTGAGGGTGCACCCACCCACATGTGCTGTGGTCACAATCAGTGGCAGTCTTGTGCATAATACTATATAATACAGCTCAGTTTTTCTCTATGGATCAGAAGGAATGCGAAATGAAACAGTAGAGATATATATTGCGAGGGAACGCAAAAAAACTTCCCACCATGACCTTCTGGGGGCTCGGTACAATACCTCTAAAAGGGGTGTCAAAACTTTAAAATGTAACTTTAATTCTTGCTTATTTAGTCATGAATATTTAATATCAAAGAAAAATATCTCAGATTCTAAATTATGAGGAGCTTTGCAGGCAGCATGAATGCAAACAAAGTTAATAGAATGACCCAAAGAAGACAAACGGAAGCAGATTCGATCTGGTTGTGAATTAGGTAAATATGCTTGAGTTTCAACTTGAGCAAAACTGTGTGGTTTGAATTTAATGCAAGTCTGGAAATCAGTTAAATATATTGTGCCACAAAATGTTGCAAGACACCCATGAGTGTCAGTGGAGATGAACGTTTTCTGCATGTGATTGTGTGGTGATAGTTGTGCATGTGTATATACTTTATATATGACAGCATGTGGTTTGCTGGGCTGACTGTGTGTGTGTGGCTGCTTGTTATGACAGATATGAACTGCATGACATACACTGCAGACAGGAATGCAGCTTGTGGGCCAGTCCTCACTCTGTTCAACACCACACATGGAGTGAGGAACTGAAATATCCAGTTGAAGTTTAAATACTAATACTGAGATTTTACTTAGGCAGACATTTAACTAAATCACCTTACCCCCCCATATCTTCTTTTTTCTCTCTCTACCCAACCGGTCGAGGCAGATGACGCCCACCAAGAGCCTGGTTCTGCCTGAGGTTTCTGCCTGTTAAAAGGGAGTTTTTCCTTGCCACTGTCGCCTAGCGCTTGCTCATGG
>JAVQJF010006460.1:0-13924 GCA_036023855.1 Gadopsis marmoratus
CCCCCCCCCCCAGATGCATAAAGCTGAAAATAATTAAGTTGTTACGTACATTTTGCTTCCCTCCTCCTTACACTAACCAACCAACCACTCCTCGCAAGCAATCAAAGGGAGTAAAACAGTGCTGAAGTGTTGTGATTGCATGTCTTCTATGCATTTAAACCCAAGATGACTGTAATTCAAGATGTTGTGTCTGATTATGCGCATGGTCAATTTAATCTGCATTATCTGAGTTGAGTCTGAAGCCCACCCTCTGCTTGAAATTCCACAGATTAACACCTGATTGTCTGTGAGTGGGTGTGATTGAGTTGTGTGCGCGCGCTGGTGCATGCAGATAAAAGTGTCTGCACCAACGATCAGAGCGCCAAGTGTACATACCCACCACGATGACACATATAGGTAATGTCTTTGTGCCGTTGCCATGGTTTCAGGCTCGCTACAGGAAGGAGCATGCTCAGCAGAGGTGCGCTCCATCGCTCCCCCTGGTGGAGAACTTGCTGAAGGACAACACAGACGGCTGTGCCCTAACCACCCTGCTGCACTTCTACTGCCCACAGGCTGTCAGACTGGAAGGTGGGAACAACCCCTCAGTCTGTAACCACACCCTCTTTTATTGTAATTATTCCAAAAAGTAAATAGACTAAAGTCAATTAGAAGTAGGAATGAAATGGCATACAATGAGCACACAATGATTTTCAGTCTCAGCTGGACAGCACAAAGGATGCTGTTTTCTGCTCTAACTATACATTTGAATAGGCGGCTTCAAACAAAGAGCCTATTTGTTATTATTTTTGTCCACAATTTCTGAGGGTTTTTTGCCTCATGAATATATAAAGAAGGAAGTAAATCAGTGGACTACACTATAATCCTAATCACAAAGAACAACATAATCAAGAGATTAAGGATGCTGTTTTGACTCTTTGTGGTTACATTTAATGATATAAATGGAGGATATTGTCCAGGATACTGACCCAAGAAAGACACTGTGAGGCAGAGAGGATTCAAGGCCAGACATGGAGAACGAGTGCGAGACAAAGACAAATCAAAGCCTTGTTTCCTCTCAGCTCGCCTGTTCCCTCATCTCTAAAAATGCCTTGGGTTGGGCTGTGATTGGACACGAGGGGTTACGTGCTGGAGAACCGTTAGAGGAGTAACTGGCTGCTATTTCAAAGATAAACAACCCTCGTATCAGCACTCTGAGACTCTCAGGATCTAATGTAGTTCACAGGGAGCTCATACACATGTGGGCCAGATGTGGAGGTGAGTTTAACTTAATTTAGGTCTGCTTGCTAGCAGCTTGATTTACTCTAAAAAATAATAAAGAAGTACTGGAAAGTACAGAATGACATCATGCTTGGTTGTCTGTCTCTTATATGTTCCTTCTTGTCAGACATTAAACACACGCATGGACCGTCCTTACAGTAACGTCAGGGGATACAAATCCTGATGATTCATCCAGAAGCAGTTGAAGACAGTTTGAAAACGTGTGTCATGACTTGTTTCAAGGATTATGAGTGATTAAAATCAGTGACTGCTACTGCATGGCAGAAACACTGGTGGAGAAAAGTAGGGTAATTTTCCTCTGATGTGTTTTTTTCTTAACATAAACTATGCCTTATCTCTTCCTTGCCTTCCTGCCTGGCCTTTGCTATCACCCCTCCCTTTTGTGTTTGTGTGTGCCTGACCCCTCCCCTGGCTGAGCAGATATTTGCCTCAAGGAGACCATGTCTTTGGCCGACAGTCTGTACAACCTCCAGCTGGTGCAGGAGTTCTGCAGGAACAACCTCAACCATTGCTGCCACTTCAGCCTGGAGGACATGCTCTACGCACATGCATCCATAAAAGTAGGTATTCAAATATATAGGAAAAAAATTACGAAGAGTACAAAGAGGAGGTGCTATTTATGGATTGTGAAAGAAAGAGAGAAAAGAAAAGCATTTTGGGGAATAAGGAGAGTTAGGGCGGGAAATTACAAATAGGCAAAAATGAGTCATTCAAGGAAAAGCTTAATAATGAATGAGTGTGCGCAGGCTTGATTCTCACAGGGGTTGTTATTGTGTGTGTGTGTGGCTGTATTAACAGGGACATAAAGATCATTTTGCTACTGTGAGTATTGCTTTGCTGACAGATTTAATTTAATGAATATGATCTGTGTGTGTGTGTGTGTGTTGGTTCTTATCTAGTACAGACGCTGCAGCCCCCCCCCCCCTTTCACTATGACAGAGGACATGTTCTGCTCAGAGGAGATTCACAGTCCTGGCCTGTCTCTGCCTGCCTCCCTTGTTCTCTCCCCTCTGTTTTTATCAAACAACAAAATCTGTGAGGTTCGGAGTGAGAGCACAACTGCTGTTTCACTCAGGCTTAGATCTCCCCATTTGACACACATTTGTTTCTGATTAATAAAACAACTTACTGTACAACTGTATGAGCCTCTCTGTACGACCAAGAGATTAGAAGCAGCGGAGCCCGTGTGGGTAAATAGTATGTAGCGAGCGTGGGTAGAAACATTCGGATTCAAGTCACGGTCCGAGCTGACCTTTCCATTCTTCAAAACAACAGAGAAGACGGTCTTCACGCTGTATTTCTCAGTTTCCCTCTTCCTTTCTTAGTCACTACATTGTTTAAAGTGAGGGTGTGTTGACTGTATGGCGCTACAATTGTACAAGTAGGCAAAGGAGGGGAGGAGAGGGAGAAAAATGCTCATGAAGCGCACTTATAGACAGACTCACAGCCTGCTGAATCTTAATCTGTGTGTGTGTGTGTCCTTTCATTTAATATATTGCACACAAAATAAATGTTTAAGATCCAGTCTATAGGAACAGAAATCCAAGCTTTTTGTTTTTTGGTTTTGTCTTTCTGTCCCTGCTACAAAGTAATTAAACTGGGCTGTGTGTGTTAACCAAAAGGTTTCTTACAGACGAAACCATCTGAATGGTCCTCCAGAGACATGAATGCATTTCTCATTGATTTGGGTTACTCACTCTCTGCTTTGTGCATTCATCTGTGCCCATGTGACATATTTAAACTAAACTCCAGATGGTGTTTTTGGCGGTTTTCTAGAGGCGTATGGGTTTGACATTAGACCACTGATATTCAGCTACACACTCGGACACACACACCTGAGCCTGTTACCTAGCAACAGTTGGCAGGCAGTGACCTCATTGATCTGTATGTCAATTTGCTGTATAATAATAATAATAATATTGTAGTTGCAGCTCATCTAACATATAACACAGGGAGAAGGAGCTGTGACAAATGTTGTGCTATTGACATAAATGAATAAATAACTATGTATGACCATAACATTAATCACATGTGTCCGTGTGTGTGTGTGTGTGTGTGTGTGTGTGTGTGTGTGGTCCTGCAGAGTAACTACCTTGTGTTTATGGCTGAGCTTTTCTGGTGGTTTGAAGTGGTTAAACCCTCATTTGTACAGCCCAGAGTCTTCAGTCCAAACGGTACAGTGAAACGTCACAGTATTATCAGCATGCTATGGTTAACTGTGATGATGATAATGGACATTTTACTATGTTGTGCATGGTAATTGTTAACTCCTACACTTAACTCAGGGTTGCAGTTGGATGTTGAGTATTTGTCGTATGTTTCCCTCTGCAGCATGTGAGCCTGTATTATCCTGTAGAAATATGGCTCCTGTAACCAGTCCAGTCAAGCAGAACTATGCAGACAGCCCACAGAGCATCCCTGTAGAAGGTAAAATATCTGTTATCAATTGGGGATGTGCATAAATCCATTCATTAATGGCAGACTATTGAGGGGTAGTCCAAATGAATAGACATTCAGTATGTGTTCCCTTAGGCAAAAGCATAGTATGGATAAAACTCACATTGGCCCCTTACAGCACAGATTAGGTGCATATCTTTAGTGATCTTGCAGACTGTTGATGTCACAATGCTGGTTTGAATTGGGTCATGTTCCTTGCTTGTAAACACAACAAGAGCCTTGGTATCACAATTGTTTAAAACACCCCAAAATGACAGCAAAATGGCATAATCTATTAGCAGTAACCTGAGGCATGAATACAGAACAGTGGAAGGATGTGTTTTGTTTTGAAACCAAAGGCCCTCTAGTGGCTGATTTACAGTCATGCAGCATTTGTTATGAAATAAGGGATTTGATACATCCAGTAAGAAACTACTCTGTCTGTAACAGGTGTAATGAAGAGATCGACCTCCATGTCCTACGTGGATGGCTGCGTTGGAACATGGCCCAAAGAAAAGCGGTTAGTACCTGAACTCCACCTACTAGAGCAGAAGATCTACAAATGTGAAGTGCTCTGTTGTTTCCTAAACTAACAAATGAATGTCCTTCCTCCCTCAGCTCCTCGTCTCGGGGAATCTCCTTTGAGATTCCTCTGGACGGAGACCCGACTGTGCCGGCCTGTGAAGCTCCCTCCCTCCGCAGTATGACCCGCTCTGCCAGCAGTGACGGGCTTGGGTTCAAAGTTCACTTTGCATCTCGAGGGGGCATGAAGCGCCATCTCTCCCTCCTGCCCGTCAATGTAAACGGCCAGGGCAGACACATTCCAGAGGAGGAAGAGGACTTCACCTCACACAAACCCTTGGGGAGGAACAACACATTCTCAGTCAAGGACCAAAGCAGGTACAGCAGAGGGCTGTGTTAGGTTATACTTTATTTAATAATAGAATCGTCTATCCTCTAAATTATATTGTTTTAATTTAAAGGGATAGTTTTTGTGGGGGGATTCAACAATTCAACAGTTTTTCATACATGAGATCAATTAATGGCTTTATTTTTTTTTTACTAATACAGAGTAAGCCAATGTCAGCCGATCACTCTAAGTGGCTATACAACAACACAAGACAAGTAAACATCATATATGTCATTAGAAATAAAATATGAGAGAAGTTAGAGAGACAATTAGTTATTTATTAGTTGTTTTTTTTGTTTAGTGATATAAACACCTGTACACAGAGAAGGGTAGATTTTTCTTGTTATATATTATGTCTTTATATTACTTTTTTATGTCTGTATGCTGTTGAGCTGCTGTAGCATGTGAATTTCCCCCCAGGGATCAATCAAGGATTGTTTTTATTACCCACTTGGAAAAATTGAAGGTGTATTAATTATCCTATATTTATGGTTACATCCATGCTAGCGCCTGCAGCACCAGCAAGATACACACAAGATAATCAGCTTACCTTTGAGAATCCCCTAAAAATGTGATTAAAGTTTTTCTTAACTCTGTACATTAATTAAGGGTTCTGAGACCCCTTTGAGACGCCTTGTATTTTGCACTGTGGTTGAATAATGATCTTAGCTAAGCTGAATTCATCTGCTGTTGTAATGAATCAAACTAAGCAAAGCTAACCTTACAGTTACAAATATGTTCAAACTGCATGAAGAGACATAAAGATAAAAAGGGTATCCCACAGTTTATCTGACTGGGTAAGCTGAGCTAAGCTAACTTTAAACAACCATCAGTTAATTTACCCAAACCTGTCCCTAGGTACTCCAATGGAGTCCTCCCAGACAGCAACCACAGCACCTGCAATCACCATGGCAACAACAGCGGCCACATCAGCCCATCAACTCCTCCGAGCATTGAGGAGGCCCTGAAGATCATCCACGACACTGAAAGGCCCCATGCTAGCCTGGGCATTGGGGACGGAGACAATTGCTTTTTTCTCCACGGTGCGGAACCTTCAGACCCTCCAGGGGCCCAAGGTCAAGGAGACGACCCGGGTTCAGCTAAGGCCCGTCTGAATGACCATGAACCCAACTCTGTGTCCACTGACGAAGTTGACACGGGCATCCATGTGAAGACAGAGGATATCCAGAGCTTGGATGAGGACTCTTCTTCTCTGAGAGACTATTCAGATATAGACCCAGACTGTGAGGCCATGATCCGGTCGTGCCCTCTGTCTGACCAGCCGGAGAGGAAGAGTAGCAGGGAAGGAGGACAGAAAGGGGTCGGGGATGCTAACCCCAAGGGTGAGAGGGGAGATGGGGGTGACAGGAGCAGCCCCTGTCCCAGTTCAGCCCCCACGCTCCCCAGATCCCACACAGCCAGCCCCGCCTCGTCCTCTGGAGGCTCCGGAGGCGGCATGGTCAGGATGACGAGCTTTGCAGAGCAGAAGTTCAGGAAGCTGGAGGGACGGAGTAGTGGAGGAACCACACCAGAGAGCTCAGATCTCAATGTGCCGTATACACACCCGACAAAAAACATTTCTTCTCAGGTTTGTGTCCTAATGTGTGCCACTCCCTCCCTCCCTTTTATTTAAACTCCACTTTTGATGCAGAGGCGGAAATGCAATTTGGAGTGATGTGGGTTGGCATAGAATTAATGTGAACGTAATGTGCTTTTTATCTAGATCACTACGCCTCCTTTGCCAATCACATCTCCCTCTCCAGTAACGCCGTCCCCCAGAGACCCCTCCCACCTGATAGCCTCAGAGATGATTCAGCTGAGGATGAAGCTGGAAGAGAAACGGAGAGCCATTGAAGCCCAGAAGAAGAAGGTAAACAGATATAGGCAAAGAAAGATAGCCAGTAGTATAGATTCAGATGTTCACACCGTGTTGCTCTCGTCACATTTCCCAGGTGGAAGCAGCTTTCACCCGCCATCGTCAGAAGATGGGTAGAACAGCCTTTCTGAATGTAGTGAGAAGAAAAGGAGTCACCGCCCCTCTCAGCCCCAGCTCAGGGGGAGCGGAAACACCTTCTCCAGAGCCACTCGCATCCTCAAAGGAAACCAGCCAGGGCAGCATGGAGCGGGCGGAGAGATGCAAGCCAGACGGGGCAGCTCCTAAATCCCCCTGTGAGGATGGTGGAGGTGAGTAACTACAGTAGTTTAGTTTGTTGATTGCCCAATTCTGCAGAGCCTTTAGGGATGCCCATCCTCACGTTTCAGAACCTTGTGTCAGCAATTGTTTGGGATTACTTGGCTTTTAAGGTGATTCTGATAACATTGGTAATTGTCTGACTGACCTGTGTATTTAATGGTGGTGATACAGGCGTGACTCCAGGAGAAATCGACCTTGCAGATTACACACGCTCCATTGAGAGGCTGAACACGTCATTGGGCTTCCTGCAGACTGAGATGCAGCGTTTGGCCCAGCAGCAGGAGAAGATCATGACCATGAGAGAGCAACACCAACAAGCCTGGGTCATTCCTCCTCCTGCTCCATCTCCACACAGGTATCACCTAATGATAGATATTGTACTGGAAAAATCATTTTACCATCGTCCTGCAAACACTTAAATGTCCTTGTGTGTTTTTCTCCCAACAGGCAGCTCCGTGAGTTGCGTAGCAGCAGTGTAACAGGCCGGGGATCAGGCCGAGGCTCAGTTGGGTCCTTATCTCCCATCCTTTCCTCCTCCGGCTCTCCCCACGCACCCAATCGTTCCCCTGCTGGCATTAAGCGCCGACCAGCCTCCTTCCATGCCAGGACACCTCGGACTCCACGACCAAATGATCTGAAGGTCACACCCTTCAGTCGAATGCTCAACACCCCCACCTCAGTGGACAGTCTACCCAGACTGAGGCGTTTCACCCCCAGCCAATCCCAGGTCAGCCCGTTTGACTATCTGGGCCACGATGAGGGGCCAGGGGAAAGCAAGAACCAAGAGGCCAAGGACAATAAAGAAAACACTAAGGACAAAGAAGAGGCAGTGGGAAAGAAGAGTGCTGGCACTCCTCAGCCTTCTACTAAAGAAGCAGCCAAAGCGATAGTAGATGAGAGACAGGAGGAAAGAAAACAGGCAGAGCAGGCTCAGTCGAAGGGTGTGGTCAAACAAACCAGGTCATCGGAGGTGTTGTGTCAACCGGTGTCTGAAGGGCCCACAGGCAACCGGGTCAAGGGAGACCCACAGGACAGACGAGACCTGGTGGAGGTGCCTCTGTCTAAGCTGAAACCTCCAGGAGGACCAGGTCAGGAGATGACGGGAGAGGGAGAGGTGGAGCCAGCAGGAGACCAAAAGATGTGCTGTGGATTCTTCTTCAAGGTGAGCTGCAGCTGCAGAATTGTATATATCATAATATTTATAGTCACATTAAAACAAGGGTAATTTATGAACCTTCTCTAGATATGTATTATCTGTAACATGAATTGAATTCTGTACTTAAACTGGACAAACACACCTGTAGGCAGGGGCTGAAGAGAACACCATAAACCTTAGCCATTCTGCTTTCTGTAGCCATATTTTATTACTTCTGTAGTGACATTTGTGAATTTGTTGTGACCTCTATATGGGTATTTTCCAACATGTTAAACTATTGCACTAAACTTTGCCCAAAATGCCTAAGGTTTATACACACAGAAGGCACAATGCACTCCTGCTATGTTGACTGTGAACTCAAGACCAAGACAGGCCTCTTATTTTCTCATATTTTTCGATTTGACTGACATGTGGGCTTGATGATCATCACCACTTTTTCTTTTCTTCCTGTCAAAGGTCTGCCCATCTTAGCTCACCTGCTAGCATGAATCTTGCTAACGCCCTTGTTTCTATATTGTTTCCAAATGAGTTTGACTTTTTCACAGCAGACATGTGGATTTGGCACTAATAACATTAATGATGACTCCGTACATACAATTACTGCAAGGCAACGTTGTTAGTTGCACATGGTTTGACATGAAAAAGTGCTCCAACTTCGCATAATAGACCATTAGATCTTTGATTATAGAGCAATGTCAGAGCCTTGTTGACAGTAATTAGACTAATGCCACTTTAAATAACAAATATCAGCCAGTATCAGTATCTTCTTTTTCATACGTTGGATTTTTGAGGGGAGAGATGACAAAACAATTACACACTAGGGTGTTATCTTATTTGCTGTAGTAACTCAATATACAGCAATTCACCAACTGAGTAAAGTGTAATTGAAAAATATATAATAAGGTATATCTTGTCTGTTCCCCAACCATCAAACGCCAGGATGATGTGAAAGGGGAAGAGGACATGGCAGCAAAGAAAACAGCTCTGCTGGAGAAGAGGCTGAGGAGGGAGAAGGAGGCTCAGGAGAAGAAGCAACAGCAGGATCTGGACCAGGAGCAGAAGAAGGAGGCTGCACGGTCTGTCTGACTTGCTTACTTTCTGTCTGTTTGTCGATTCTAACACCGTTCACAGGTTTACAGCATCAATACATGCGTTGTGCCATTTGAACTTGAGTGTGCAGCCGTACAATAAATCTTTATGTTGGTCCCCTCATCCAGGTTGAAAGTCGAGGAGGAGCAGCAGAAGAAGGATGACGAGAAAGCAAGGAGGGAATACATTAGGAATGAATATTTGAGGAAGAAGCAGCTCAAGCTGATGGTGGACATGGATGAGGTCATCAAACCCCGATCTGGAAGTCTCAAGAAGAAGCCACGGCCCAAGTCCATCCACAGGGACGTCATGGAGTCGTCCACCCCCCCTGTGAGAGCAGCAGGTGAGCTAGACACAAATCATGTGCATAAACGCACACTGTCCGTGTTTGACAGCCACCGATCCATGCTTGACCCGTTGTTGTTGTTGTCGTGTTGCAGGGGTGCGTCCCCGAGGCTTCTCAGTATCAAGTGTTTCTTTGGCGTCTCTCAATCTGGCTGACAACGACAGAGAGCAGCCAAATAACCGGAAGAACAACAGGTGAGACCCACTCGCTGCCTGTAGCCTGAATGTTAGATTCTTACTTTGCCCTTGATTCACAAATCACAGTTGTTAGAAACTGTCAACACATTAAAAAACTAATTATTGCGCCTCTGAATTAGGTGAATATATAATATGAAGAAATGACAGCAAATTTGAATTGTGTATTTTGCATCCTTAAAGGACTGCACACTGTGTGCTGCTTTGAAAACGTTTAACTCTTGTTGTGGGGGATGGTCACATCTAGCAATTTGAATCATCGTGTTCTCTAGCTGGGTCTATATAAAAAACTAAAGCGATCTCCACCTCTCCATTCTCATCCCAAATCAAAGTTACTTATTAAAGTTGGCTGACAGCTTATGCAGTAGTACCACGAGCGGACTTCATCTCATTTTCATGCATCTTTTCTCCAAGTTCCTTACAATCTTATTTTATTATTGAAGTACAGATCTCACACTAGTTATGTATGTTTATAAAATCTGCTTAGCCATAACAGGTATTTCAGAGATACTTCATTTATTTATTACCAACATTGTGATCAAATACTCTCCTGTAAGTTTAATTTATAACCTCTTCATCAGTGTTTTGATGATGAGGTCATTTTGTTTTACTTTTGTGAGGCTTACACTCTGCAACTTGATTCTCTTGTATCCCTCTCTCCTTTCCCTCTATTTTGTCTGCGTCCCGAAGAGGCAATAAAGTAGCTTCTGCTCATATCCCGTTCTATCTAAGCACTCCTAACGAAAGAAAGGGAAGGTTAGTAATGCTTCGAAAATGGGTGCTTCAACAGATGATGCGCAATAGATGTGGCTCCGTGTAGAAATAGCTCCATAACACTTTGGTTTCGCCTACATTTCATTAGATGTTCTTTCAACACAGACAGCAGGCAGCAGATGTGTCAACAGTGAAATCATTGAACATATTCCATTACTGCAGTTTTTGCTTCTGCATTTAGATGCACGGGGCCTGTGTGGCTGAGATGTTTCCGCCTCAGCTCTCCTGCTCTTTGCCCCTTCTCTGTCTTTTGCAGTATTTCTCTCAGGCTGTTGTTTTTTTTCTCTTCTCTGTGTTGGCTGCTCTGCGCTTCACTACTGTGTTTGCCGTTTCCTCCACAAGTACTTGAGCTCATCTCTCACAATAGCCATAAAGACAACACAGAGGCTTTGCTGCTTCGCTTGGCTCAACATGCCTTTCTGTCCCACGCTGCTCAGCATCGTCGGAGTATGTACAGTATGATGTAATGCAAGACAACAGGCAGGGTTTGGAGAATTATGTCACAGCGTCTGACCTTGTTTTACCACATCTGTGTGTGTGTGTGTGCGTTTAATATCCGTGTGTGTGCGTGTCTGTTCGTGCAATCTGTCGGTGTATGCTTTCATCCCATGTACATGTATCCTTGTGGGTTTTTGTTATGTCTGTGCATCTGTGCATGTCATGTCATGTTTGTTGGTTTGTATGTGATCGACTCCAGGCCAGACTCTGCAGAAGGTTTTTCTTCTTGTCCTTCGACCGGTAGTCGTAACGGGGAGAAGGACTGGGAAAATGAGTCTACCACCTCATCCACTCCGTCCAATGCTGAATACACAGGTATAAGACATACCTGTACGGTTCATCGACATTTACACAGCTACTGTATATAACATCACATTTATTTTTTGCAATCTCATGCCTGTGTCTTCTTCCCACAGGACCCAAATTATACAAGGAGCCGAGTGCCAAGTCCAACAAGCACATCATCCAGAATGCCCTGGCTTACTGCTGCCTGGCAGGCAAGGTCAACGAAGGGCAGAAGAACAAGATACTCGATGTATGTTATGTAACGTATGTGTCTGTGTCTTTCTGCATTGAATAATGTTCTGCACTAAACAATGACTTTCCCTCTGTGATTCTCTGCAGGAAATGGAGAAATCTGAAGCCAATAGCTTCCTGGTGTTGTTCCGTGACGCCGGATGCCAGTTCAGGTCCGTGTACGCCTACTGCCCTGAGACAGAGGAGATCACCAAACTGGCTGGCATCGGGCCGAAGAGCATCACGATCAAGATGATCGAGGGCCTGTACAAGTATAACTCGGACAGGAAGCAGTTCAGCCAAATTCCCGCCAAAACCATGTCCGCCAGTGTGGACGCCATCACCATCGCCAGTCATCTGTGGCAAACCAAGAAGCAGGGGACACCCAAAAAACTACACACTAAGTAGTGCCAGATGACTGGGCGAGATTTGGACACGCTTCTCTGGAAGTCACACATAAGAATTTGTGGATTTTACTTTTTCATTAGAAGGACACACTGTCCCACTGTAATAAATCACAACTGGAATGTAGAACACACATAGACCTCGCAGGTGGTTGTTGCTTCAATACAGAGTGGATTGTTACACTCTGGACTACTTTAATGGGGAGCATAGTGTGTACTTCAGCATGTGTATCAATGTTCTCGTGTGCCAAAAAAAGAGAAGAAAATAATAGGCGGAGCAATGCCTTACCTAGTTGAACCACTGAAGCAGTGAATGTCACGCCTCTGAAAGAGGCAGTATGGTTTCTATAAGTTGATCGTGTGTGGCCTTATGCTTGTTTTGTGTCATATGGATGCGCTGTGAGCGTTGGTGTCATTTTGTCAGCACCTGTTTAAAAGTCTGTTGTGATACAGGAGAGGTTGTGTGTCCTCACAGGTCTGGGATCAGATTAAGCCACCTCAAGCCCAGGTTATTATAAGGGTGGCCTGTCTGATCCGTGATCAGGTAGGGGCAGCATTTTCGATGGGAGTTCTGCTGCTATACAGGCATGGTTTTTTTTTTGTTTATTTTTTACATGTGACTGAAAAGCATATAACAGTTCAAATTTGTATATGTGTGTGTATAGTGAAGTGCCAACAAAAGTGAGGAAATTACCTCAGCTGGTGATTGCAATTACTTTCCAAAGGTGTGAAATGATGAGATTATTGAGCATACAGAGTTCCATCAAACAATTCTGGAAACCACCTGCAGTAGACTCTTAATTTATTTCATTTTGATAATGCTTTGAAGAAATTTTTAAAGGTGTCTTAGATTTTATTCAGAGAAGCATAATATACTAGATGTATCTAAGTTCAATTAATTTGTATATTATGGCAGATCCATTCAAAATGAACAAGTCCGCTCGTCGTAGCTTTTGAGTAGCTTTTATACTTCATCAGGTATGTGTATCAGTATGTTGTCGTTTGGGGCCTTTTATTGTGCTACAAATGCAAAAAGCGTGATCACTCAAACAGTATCACTGATAAGACTATTGTCAGTAGTAGAGTAGATGGAAATCTCACACTATGTCATCAGTCTGTGCAATTTAAGAATCATTTAAATGATCACCATGTTGCAGTTGGAACTAACAAATACTCAAAATGCCACTTTAATGTGGATATTGTCTTAACTATTAGTCCTTGGTTACCCTCAAAGTAGTCCGCATTTGTAAATAAATGAATTCACCTATGATAGCGCTTCAGGACCCTGTCCACTGTCGCTGAGTCGTTTCCACTTCAGGACTGTCATGCTTGTTACTTTTACATTGCTGTTACATAGTTTCTTGTTATCGCGAGTTCCTTCAGTATGCATTGACACTGTACAGATATATTTTGGCATATAGAAGTATTTTTTGTAATGACATTTACCTGGTGGAGATGTGTACTAATGAAGCAGTACATTTGAAAGAATTGTGTTGAAAGCAAAGTGTACCCACTGAGGCAAGGCGGGCATGTAAAGCCTTAATGAGGTTTTACTGTGTGGTATTGTATGAAGTCCAGTATTTTTTCTTTCCAACTCTGAATTCATTTTCTTTTCAATTTAATACATATGCTCAACTATTCATGGATTTTTGTTGTTTTTCTATTCCTTTGAGCTTTATTAAAATGCCAGCTATCAACAGTATTCGTGGTGTCTCATTTCGCATCCGTGTCTTGATTCATTCAAGTGTAACGATGATCATATCCTCATTTAAACTGATATTAATGCTGTCTGACATAACGCCACCACTTGTCCTTATCTTTGCAAAGAGCTCAGTAAATCACATAGCTGAGTGTAATACACCTATGCAACACCTGCTTTGTATCATCGTCGTCGTCATGACAGTGTCATGTCCAAACACACATCATCAGCAGTTACTCTACAGCGCCAGACATACCTGCCTCTTCTGTTACGTCCCCATTCGTGTGTCTAGGGGAGGAGAGGACGATAACAAACAAATGATCTGAGCCACGATTGCTGCACCAAACGGTATGGTTTGGGTAGTTGTAAAGGTGCAGGTAGGCTCTTGGGGCAATAAGTGGGGGAGCCTGGACTCAGGGTGGATGCC
>JAVQJF010006461.1:0-40562 GCA_036023855.1 Gadopsis marmoratus
GTGTGTGTGTGTGTGTGTGTGTGTGTGTGTGTGTGTGTGTGTGTGTGTGTGTGTGTGATGTTGGGCCAGTCCTAATGAGCTCAGCCTTGCATTTAGCAGGCTACCGGCTCTCGGCTAGCTGCTGCTTTACTCGTCTCAAATGCCTGGATTCACTACTTCACGGATTCACTACTTCACGGGTTAAACTTCAGACCTGCAAATTTCCCCTACTTCACTTTTTTTTTTTTTTTGCCTTTGTTTTCCGAAACACACAAACCCTCAAAAATGCTGTCAGTGTGGGGGGGAAATGGTTTACCTCCCGTTGTCTTCAAGCTGTATCATTTCCATCTCCCTTACCCTTCGATGCTGGGCTTCCTGCTTATTGTTAGCCCTCGATAACAGGGTTAACAATAATGGCTGGGCCTCTGTACGTACAGAGACCCAACCATCCCCACCGTGAGCAGCACAACGAGACGGTGGCAAGGAAAAACGCCCATTTGCAGTGATGTTCAACTTGGTGTTGAACCTGTCCCCTACAAGTTACCCTCATTTACAGCTTATTTCTTTGATGTACATGTTGGAGCAGCCCGCCGTGCTTGCCAGAGAACATTTTTGTAATCAACAGAATGACAAAATGTTTATATTTAAGCACATCTGCAACACATTCTTCAGTTTCCATTCCTGGCAACAAAAGTGTAATTAGCATTTTTGTGATTAAGTTGAGGCAACTCAAGGCACTGTAACTTGGTTGCACATCATAGTCAGCATCAGTAAAGCCGCTGTGTAGAGGTTGAACAAATTTGGAGCCTTCGGCCGCCACCCGGTCTGAAATTCTGTTCATAATACTGCAGATTTTCAGTGAACGTATCTGCAGTAGTCGGGGGGGGGGGGGGAACCTCCATCATCATTGTGTCGAATGTCGTCAACTCTGCCTGCAATATACAATCGACACGGTCAGTTTAAAAGGAATATCCCTCTAACCAAAATAACAAACTCTTTTCCACCATTGGCCAATTGAGATATCGGCTATGCTACATTCCCGCTCATAAGCCAGGGTTCATCCTGTTGCTGCGGTCTGGGCTGTGATGGAGGGGGCCGTCTCACTGGAGGTCAGATGTCGAGGCCCAGCTGGCCGAAGCCCGGCAGGGGTCCGCGGCTGGAACGGGTGGGTTTGGCGGTGGGACAGCCGAGGTGTCATTAGGACGCAGTGGGCTCTAACATTAGACCTCGTTACTGCTCCCGTGATGGATCGGCCCAAATTACATCGTGGCAAAAAAGCACATCTGCCGGCGAGGACAATAACAACTGGAGATCTTTCCCTAATCTCTCGCTCACCTTTTCTCTCTGTCTCTCTCCACCTGTGTGCTGTTTGAAATGAAGGCATTTAAAGTCATTACAGAGTAAATAACATGTGTTGACAAAGGAGCTTGAATAATTGTGGCCACTTTATCAGGCAAACAGCATTATAATAAACAACAAATTCTATTTTTCAACAGCTTTCCCACACGATTCTCCCAGCCCATACAGTATGACTGTCTTTTATCTTTTTTTTTTTTACAGTAGGAATACTCACAACTGACATTAAACATGCTACTTGCAAGAGCTCCTCATGAATATTTCCATGTGAAATTAGGTGTGATGCCTCATACTAATGCTAGCTTTTAAATAAATGCATTTAAGCCATCGAAAGCAGCGAGGGCCAATTGGCTTCCTACTATTATTTGCTCCAAAATTTGGGAGTTGGCAGGTTTGTTTTCCCACATAATCTTAAAAATAAAATTAAAATCCAGGATGTTGAAGGAAGCTATAGTACATTGTGCTAATCCCTGTTATGGATTCATTCATTCATAATCTCCTATTAAACTCAATCAATCTCGTAATACTGTATATGGAGAAAGCGTCACGCTGTACCTATAAATGCCACAAACAACATTTCCTTTCTCTTTTTGTTTTTTCTTTCCTCGCATTGTGATCCGTGTATCCATAAATACACACTTTAACACTTACAAGCATGTCTGCGGCGAGCTGCAATCGCCCACACGCATCCCAGATTTCATAGATGAGCAGGAATAATTCATTCTTCGCATGTACAATTGGACTGTGGCTGAGTGTGTAGTGTGTGTGTTTATGGTGTGTCACTATGCTCCAGAGCAGGGACATAATGCATCCTCCTTATTCCCCAGCGGTGACCTTTGCCTCTGTGTGTTATCCTACAGTGTGCAGCCTATTGTTTTGATCCCCAGCAAAGAGCAGGCTTAGAGGGATCAGGCCCTGCATCAGAGGCTCGGCAGGGCCGTGGGAGGTGCTGGTTGTGGTACCGTGGTGGTGGCGCATAGTGCAAGGGTTAGACTGGTGTAGCAATTGGCTGGTAAAAGGCTGAAACTGGTCCTTTTTATTATGTGAAAAATAAACCGAAACTAGTCCTTTATCTATGTTATCTCGATGGAGCAGCCCAGTATCCCAGGAAATGACGCTCCTGTTGGACAATATGAGCTGATTTACATCAAGCCCCAATGTCAGTTGTGAGGGGTGTAGCGCGTTTGACTTTCATGCAGGAGATTGAAATTCGAGTCCCATCACAGACCTTTTAAAGCGGCATTCGCAAGTTCATTAATCGTAACACGACCTTTTCCTAACCATAACCAAGTCGTCTGAGCCTAACCATACCATAACCATAGTCTATTTGTCATTACCACAATTCTTCCCTAACCTTATCTGTACTGCAAGTTGCCATTCACAGGTTTTGTAGAGAGCACACATTTTAAAAAGCTTTTATTTAAAAATCCCCCAACAAACTCAGTCATTGAGCATAATGTAGGGATTTGAACATCCAATATTGACATTCTTGTCTTGGATGGACACAATACATATTTACTTTACTTCTCAGTATCACAATGGATGTCTATGGAAATAAGTCCAAATGAGAACTATTCTAGTGTGACTGTTGGATCTAGCAAGGTTTATCTTTGTATCTTTCTATTAGACTCCCGACTGATGTCGACGAAAACAAAACCGTCAAAAAAGGGCATCTTTCAGTCCAATTCCAAAATATCACAATGTGCATCCTTCATAAAACATTGATTGAAAGTTACCACACTATGACCTAATCTCAGTAGTTGCCGTAACAGCAGCAGCACTAATTTCTTACTGTAGCTGGTGATTACATGGAGGAGGAGAGTGGTTGGGGACGGGGAGCTTTCAGCTGTTACAGTATAGTCAGTGATAAGGCCTTCCCCTTATCAAGCCATCGTTTTGTTTCTTTAAAGAAAATTAAGTGAAAACAACATTTTACCTGCCTTCCTCTGCCCTCGTTTGTAGACAAATCCCCCACTGCCTGCAACAAAAGAACTGCTCCCCCAACGCCTCCGTGATGGACACTCTATTTTGAAGCTAATAAACTGTTTTCCCTCCCCTGGTTTCCCCAGTGGTGGTCGCTGCCGCTGCCACAAGCTTTTTTTATTTAATGCCTCGCAGAGCAATCTGGACTCGGTCCACGAACAGTCGTGCATGCAAGTGGAACCAAACATGCTGGCGTTTGATGTGTCGTATGTGCGTCTCAGGCCCATGGGCAAGTACTCTGCAGTCCCTGGCTTTGCTTTAATGACCAGTGAACTAACGTACTCCAACTGCCCTACAGTAGAGGACAGAAGTGTAATGCACACAGACACTACCATGAAAGGATCTTGGGCCCGCTATTGAGGTCATGCAGTTGACACCACAGCCTGTCAGAGCCACACTAATGGAGGGCAGAAACACCCCTTGGCCTTGGTAGAATGTAGATCTATAAATGCTGGCTGCCGTAGGTCTCTTGGGAGTTAATCCCATGAAAGGGAATGATTGAAAAATCTCAGTTTTGTACAACCTGAGTCTTACTTTTGTGAAATGAACAAAACTACAAAGAAAGTTGAAATAAACATGAATATTCCTTGACATTTTGTCACATTTAGGGATTTCTGCAATTGAGAGGCTCCTGGGTGGAGAAAACTAGAGCAAAAGCATCTGGGGTTTTAGGGTTACAGCTAAACTTGTATGAAATTATAATCTTAAAGCTTTCTGCCCTGGTTGATTAGGTGACTACTGTTGCTGCTTGTGGTAATTGCAAATGAGTTTTAATATTACAGAACTGAGAGCTGTGTTGGATATGACCTGTGCATTGCTTGCTGGCCAACTCGAAACACAACAGAAGAAGAGCAGCTGCTGTGTCTGTTTACAGCGTAGCCAAACAAACCGTTGGCTGAGAGGATTCACTGTCACATTGTTAAAAGTCCTGTTAAAAGTCAAGATTTGATTGATCATTTTATGAATTATTTTAAAAGCTAACACTAGACATTGTTTGGCAAACCACATTTCAATTCAATTTTTATTTATATAGTGCTATATCATAACAGTTATCTCATAGCACTTGTTAATATAGAGTAAGTCTAAACCAACTCTACATGTATAGACCCAACAATTCCACCATGAGCAGCACTAAGAGACAGTGGCAAGGAAACACTGCCTTTAACAGGCAGAAACCTCGAGCAGAACCAGAACCAGGTTCTGGGTGGGCGTCATCTGCCTCGACCGGTTGGGTAGAGAGAGAAAAAAAAGGGGGGGGGGGGTTGAGTGAGAGCAGGATGAAAAGAGAACACACAGTAACACAGTACAATTCCACATACAAATGAAAAACAATGGCAGTTACAATGTTACCGATGCTAAAACAAACAAGCAACAGTATCAGCAGCACAACAACAGCTACACTAATAATAACAGTAGCAGCAGCAGGCGGTCCGCATCCACTCCATCAGACCCGCGTGCATCCAGACTGCGCAGAACCAGATCCCGAAGATCCAGACCACGTTTGAATTTGTTAAGGAAGGTGTAGCACACAGCGTCGGGTAAACGTAGGCTAACTGAACTGAAAAAGAATCAGCCAAGGCTTGTCACACAATATGATCTATTGTTATTTATTCTACAGGAGGAACTGATTCATGAGAAAACAACGAATTAGCCAGTGTTGTTCATGGACCCGGTTCGCGGCACTGGACCGTGGCGTCACCGCTGGACCTCCATTGGCCAGAGGGTTGCAATCATCCAGGATTTCCACTGGCTTGGAGCTTGCTGAGACCAAGCAATTGGCTCGGGGGGGGCTTCTGTAGACTCGGACCACCGCTGGCCCGGGGGCTTTCATTCATCAAGGCCGCTGAATTGCTGCAGGCTCGCTGGAACGGCGATCCACTGTTTGTGCCTCTTGTTCACAAACCCAGTTTTATGGACCATGTCAGATATTTTATGTAACGAGACCACATGTTTTTATGGGCAGAATCATTAAAACAGGGCTTACATAAGGCCCTCCTCTGCCAGCCGGCTGATAAAGGTGGGACGTTCGCCAAAAACCAAAAAAGCAAAAGAAATGTTAGCCCTCCACACACACACTTAACACCCCACACCCCCAGCCTGACACTCACTGGCTGCACCATGGGAACCTGTTACCATGGTTACAGCTGGCAACAGCTCCGCTAGGGCCCTGGCAACCAACCACCTACCACCATCGCTACCGTCAGTTCTCTCGTTTTCCCTCCTTCACGCTATCTTTATCTCCTCTTTCTTCCTTCTGTCTTTCTGTGGTTTACCTCCTGAAGCCCCCCACCCCACCCCCACCCCCGCCCCCGCTCAGCCCGGCTCCCTCTGCTCCATCTCAGTCTCTCTGAGGTGTTTTACTGTGGTGTAGATTTCAGGAGCTGTTTTCCCCTCAGTCTCATTGGACTCATTAGTGTCCTTTACCGAGGCTCCGTCTGTGCTGAGCGTGGAGCGCACACACGCACACACACACACACACACACACGCCTGTGTGTCTTTTTGTGTGTGTGTGTGTTTTTTGAAACTGCGATTGTCCACCAGCATGCGCCCGCCTGCACGCCAGATGTGTGTTCCTCTGTGTGAGCACTCCTCATGCAGGGGCCCGAGCAGCCCATAATTACGGGAGCTTCAGGCTGACGCTGCCTATGTTTGATTACAGTGATCAAGGGCCAAGTTATGGAGACTAAAAGTGCCATCACCTAGTGTTGCCGTGCTCGTGTGTGTGTGTGTGTGTGTGTGTGTGTGTGTGTGTAGAAGCAGGCTAAAGAAAAAGAGATTCGTCTGGAGTTCACATTAACTGGAACAAACAAAGCTGTCTAGAGTTAAATCACCCTTTCTGTCAATGGCGAGGTCTGTTGAAATGTTTTTGTAGGTTTCTTGTTATTTGGTGGTCTTGGTGCCTGTGGGTTAAGTTGTTAGTGTGTTTGTGATTTTTGTGTGTGCGTGCATAAGCGAGTGTGGTGGTGTAGATAAACAGAGCAAAGTAAAATATTTATGTCAGAAGTTCACATTAAGAGCAGCAAAGTAAACCAGCGGGAAATGAAATCCCCCTCCGTGTGAATTATGGGCATGTGAGAGCTGCTGCTGAAAACTTTTGAGTTTCATTAAGCCAAATGTAACTCATCTCCTCGAGCTGAGTTGGGAACGATGAGTTTGTGGTTTGTGTGTTGGGCTGGGGGAAGGTCTTCATATCCATGTGCGCAGGTGCTCAGTGGTGGCAGAGAGTGCCTGTTTAGGGGGTGTTATGTGTGAGGGCAGACACTGAATGGCGGCCATTTATAAATGATGGTGCATAATGTAGTACATCCCCTCCAATGGCAGTGACTGGCTCAATAAAACATGAGACCTGCAGTCGGAGGATGAAATATTAAAAGGAGGCAGAAAGGATATAGAAGGTGTTTTCCCAGGGGATTTGCTGTGTGTGTGTGTGTGTGTGTGTGTGTGTGTGTGTACAAATGCCTACTTGTCTGTGTGAGCGTTTGTGAGGCACTTGTCCGGGCTTAAACCAAAAAAAATCTTAGCAAATGTCAGGCCAGCTGGCCAAGAGATGGAGAGTAAAAAGTCAGGAAAACATCAGCTGTAGTGGCTTAATGCAACATTTCGTGCTTTCATATAGAGCCTGACGCTATAAACGTGACCACGATGTTGCGTGTCGCTGCAGTCGCTAACGCTGAATGAGAAGCGAGCAGCCGGATTGATATGATGCGTCTTCCTCTCGATATCTTGTCACAGATGCCTCCTAAACGACTGCAGATAGCACAAACGGGAGGCATCTCGATGTGTCATCGCATCACTCCCCATTTCCTTTTGCTGCTGTGAATAAAATAAATAAAAAATTCCAATGCTAAAAGGAGAAGAAGAAGAAGAAAAAAACAGGACGGTAAAATGCAAAGCGAGGGAACTCATTTGCCGCCGTAGTCGCGTTGCGTGCTGAGCTGGTGAATGGAGAGAAGAGGCTGGAGAATAGTTTCTGTTCAGGGAGCCTTTCCACATTCCACTGCTTGTCATATCCGATGCCTCTCTGCCTCTAATAGGGGCACAGGAGAGGACAGGCAGCATCTGCTGTCAAAACCAAATTATCTTCTGTCAACATCGCAGGAGGGAGAAGTGGCGCCTCAGCCAGGCCTGTGGTCACACATGCACGTGCACAGATACTCACAAATGTTACGGTTCGACCATTACGGCTCACGTAAGGGAAGGACCGGTCTTATTTATTTATTGACTTATGGCAGTTTTGTGGTCAGAAGCACGGAGCTAAACTGCAGCTCAGTTAGAATTGCTGTTGGAGGAAGAATACATTATCGGCCGGTGTTGTGCACTGCAGCGCTCTGACAGTTTCATGATGGAGGGGACAGTCCGGAGCTGTCAAGCAGCAGAAGCTCCCGGGCTCCCAAGAGGAAGATTTTGTCCTTGCGTGGGTGGAACAGAATCACTATAAGGCCCCAATATATGGCACCTTGAATAAAATTGACTTTCGCCGTGTTGCTCTGAGCCTAAGTGAAGGATTGCTAGCTGTAATAAACAGGTCAGTGATATAAGATACAAGAGCTGAATTGAGCCACGTTTGAGCGTTTATATAAAAGAGCATGGATGGATTTGACCAACCCCCAGCAGGTACAAATGAATGTTCACGATATGAATTAAGCGTAAATTACCTGTAAGTATGTGTCTTTTTACGCAGTGAAAATGTACATTACCTTACATTATCCTTTACGTGTGTGAAAGTTGCAACACCACGACCACAGGTCTAAAATAAATCAAGTAGCATACTCAAATATCAAAACCAAGAGCTCCTTCTTCCTGCCATGGGAAGAAGCGCACGCGTCGTGCTTTCTTAGGGTTTTGTCACGGGTGTAAAATCTAGGAATTAAATATTTGATGTGATATTGATGTAGACAAGAGCGAAAATGGAAATAATCAGTTTCAGCGCCCCAACATTCTGCTCAACAGCATCCTTACATTCTTCCAGCCTCGGTGCACCTATGAGTTCAGAACTGGAGTTGCTGAGAGCTACGTGTTTCTAATCTACTTTGCCTTTACTGTCCTCAGTGTGTTTCAGAGCCAGTTGTTCAGTCAGCAACAACTGTCAGATCAGAAAGTGTCTCGCGTGTTTGGGGTCAACTATATGTTCTGAAGCACTTATTTAATAGAAATATCAGCATAGCACTGCATATTGTCGCTTTGTACACACACACGCACACACCTTGTCATCACCCCAGGCCGCTGAGTTTGTTTTCTATCCAAGTATCCAGCTCCTGCTGCTTTTCTCTCTAAGTGCATGTGTCACTTCATTCCTCGGCTGCATCTATTTTTCATGGAGGTAAATTGCATGGCGCCGTTGTGCGCTGAACTCTGCCTCTGTAATCCACAGAGATGACCCCTAATAACGCGGCCCTCCGCCCCTCGGAACACATCAACAGCTCTAAAGCCTCAGCGCCAACACTCCCTCAATCATTCCAGGTATCTGTCGCTTTTTTACTCTGAATGCTCTTTGCTTTTTTCCTTTGCTTTCTGTTTACGCTACGTATCCTTTTAGTTGCATTCCTGGTCCCACCTTTCCTTTCCTTTTTCACTTCCCTTTGGTTTCCCTTTCGTGCCTTCTCCCCTGCATTTTCTTCATGATTTTCCGTAAATCTTCTTCCCTTTCCTGCCCATTTACCTTCCCTTTCCCCCCTCCCCTCGGTTGCGCTCCCTCGGACTCGTCCTCCTACCCGACCTGAATGTTGAGCACACAGTACAGTACGCTGCACTGTACTGTATCTAAAGCAGGCGTTGTAGACTGTTTGCCTGAGTGACTGGCTTCCTACTCACCCACCAGAGTTCACATCCTCTGTGATCTGATGGATACTGAGGCTGAAGACAATAAACAGATGCTTTGATAGCCTGCGGCTCAATACAGCTCCCTGACACTCCTTCACACTGTAGAGGAGGATACGGTATGGCCTCAGGCACATCATCCCATGACTCCGACTGTGTGTCTATCGTGGGCTTTTTCTGTTTTCTTCATTTGCTTATTCAGGTTTTGCTTAGTTGGGGTTTTGGGCCAATTAAGCTTTAAATGTTTAGACTGAAGCTTCTGTATTTAGTTGCGATACTCAGCATTTTTTTTTTCTGTGATCTCATCACACGTCTTGATGTCTTCTCAGCAAATTCAGAAAAGTCCGCCGATGTTGTTTTAGAGCTGCAAAGGACAAAGTCCTCCCGATCGTTTTGGGTTTCCTACCGTCGGTTTTGCCCAAACCTTCACCAAGCGGTTATTGTTTGTCACCCTGACAACAGAAATTATGATCTTTCCCTAAACCTAACCAAACTTTAACCACAGTGCAGTCAAATCATTAAGTGATGTGTAACGGTTTAAACTGTTCTGTCCTGTCGGTGGTGGTGTGGTTCCTGAGCCAACAACATGCAGTGTATTGTTGTTTAATTTGAGATGAAATAGATGCCCTGTCATCTTTACTGTAGTTTAAATGAGCAGAAAGTCGTGGAAAAAAAATTAGAAGAAATTCAAAATGTGATTCCTGCCATACAACAAATAATCTGCCATCGTGTCTGATTGTTTTGGATGTTGTATGCTGAAAACCTTAATTTTCATGCCTTCAAATCACTTGGAGGGTTATGTGTTAGTCTCATATCAAAACCTTCTCATACCTTTTTATGAGATTCAGGTTAAACAAGCATGTCTGTCTTAGCTGTTTGTAGAAATAAGCTTTTTCCTCTGACGGCAGTGATAAGGTGATTTTTGTTGTCTGATCCTGGTAAGAATGTATGGATTTGTGTAGGTGTAGCACACATGCTGGATTCACAGCCTCACTTTCTTTGCATGGCTGGGTTGCTCATGACTAATCGCAGACAGAGGGATGAAAGCTGATCGCATATGCTCGACTGTCTGCGTGTCAACAACACACAGACAGTGACACCTCGCAAAAGAACAAACAAAAGAGTGTCATGATCCCGTCAACACTTATCCCATCAGTCCTGAAACTTCTTTTACGGTGTTGATCAACGTTTTTCACTCTGCTGTAGGTGAAACCAGCAGCTACGCTGTACTCGCAGTATATGTATGGGTTCTTCATGCAGATTGTCATCAGGAAATTGATTTACAGGAAACGAAGCTGGACCCTGATCAGCAGCTCAACTCAACCCACTCCAGTTAGAAATGAGTCTCCCGCATCTCCAGGGTTCACGGTTCCCAGTATCTTTAATAATGCAGTGGCTTACCAACCTGAATGTTGTTTCTCTGGGTTTCATCACCATCCAAATCAGTTATGAGTCTGGCAAACAAAGTGACTTTTATTCCATTTTTGACTGGTGATTAGTTTGTTACTCAAACGGAGCGCGAACGGCACCGTCTCCTGTTTGAGTCTGACTTTGGTTGCGTGTCGTTCCAAATCTCTTCCTCCCCTCGTGTCCTGTCATCGTTCAACAATGATGGCACAACATGGCTAAACAATATACTGTTTTTGACTTTGATTTGCTCTGCCTGTAGCAGTTGGTTGTGGCCATATTATTCGCAACGTTACGTTCAACTTATTACTTAATCAGTGACAGTTAATTGGCTAATAACCTCATGCATCCTGCTAAGATGCTATATGTTGGGGTGTTGCCACGCCCCTATAACTCAACACAATGAAGCTAGTTCAGTCAGACAACTCGCGTTCGAAAACATTTCTTACAGCGGCAGAACGCAGAGTTTGGGGTCCAGGCTACGACCTCATCACTCCCCACAGATATGTTTACATAGAGATATTGGGGAGTGATGAGCAAATATCTTAAACCCCCTTGCTGGAGCCCACAGGTGGATGCTGGGGGGCAACAAGCGGCAATAATTTTAATAGAACGCCACATTGGTAGATGGCTGTGGAGAGTGAGGTATGATAGTGTGTAGAGCACTACAGCTCGAGTTCACTAGCTCGCAGGTGTCTCTCCATTAATCATAACGTCACCGTAACCAATAGCTACAATGGTTGAAATTACAAAAGAATAACGCCAGAGTCTGCAGGCGGTACATTATCAGCACCTTCGTGAGCCTACGTTTAGGCTTCTCCTTGACAAATAAAATAATAAACACAGAAACACAACTCAAAAGACCCCATTGAATTATAACTTCTGTTCACCAATATTAAGCCCAGGAGAAGGCCATCAACCGGTCACGGCTGCGGCTTTTTATGAAAATAGCTGCTTATTATCAAAGGCTTACGGGGCCGTGTCATTTCTGGTTTGTACATGTAGTACATGTAGTGTGGCTGTTTGTACAGTGAAAACGGTCACACATAGTGACACTTGTTAAATATAATATCTAATTATAATATGCTCGTGACTAAACAAAACTCATGAAAGTATCGTGTAGCCCACCACAGACGCCTTTATTCTTTCCAAGCGGGTGCCACTAAGTAGCTAAATGCATATACCGGTAATATATAAAATTGTAAAAATTGTGCAATTTAATAAGAGGCAGAAACAACACAAAACAGCAATAGAGAAGATAAATAAGAGGAAGGGAAAGGGGGCAGTTAGATCGTTGCCCTGTGCAACAGATAATCAGGATTGGGAATGGGGATCTTTAATGGCTGTCAATTAAAAAGTAATTAGAGGGTGTAAGCTCAGCTAGATCGGCTATCAGTCCATTTATCATCACACAGCTGTCTCAAATACGCACACACACACACACATTATCATATAGACATTGTATTCAGTTTTTTTTCTTTTTCAATTACCTCATCTCTGCTTCAGTTTCTGCCCCTCTAACGTTTGTTCACATGCACAGCCGAAAAACAAGCCTGCACCCACACCCCTGCATGCGCACACACACACACACACACCAACAAAGACAGTAAATACATATGGAGCTCATTCAGCACCAAACCAGCTGTAATAGACACATTCCCTCCTCCATCTCTTTCATTTACCAGGACAGAATTGCCTCTGAATTGATGGCAAATAGTGGAATTTGACCCAAATGTATTTCTATAAATGGCTGTGAACTGATAGACAAATGAAAAGACACGACCTGATGAAATTGCATAAATTCAAATTCAGTGAATGACTTGCACCATGACAACCAATTAGTGACAAATGGATGTATATGTGTCCAGGGGCATCAATCTAACTTCAAAGCATGAAGCACGAGTGCACGGGAGTCTGGTGACTTTGGATTTTAGCCCCTCATATAATGTACCCTCTACAGACTCTCATTGGTTCGAAACACGAACCTTTCATTTGCTTTAAGTGTGTAGAGGTTCAACTAGAAATTTTACATCATCAACCTGTCGAGTGGCATTTGAAGACGGCATTAGGGTGAGTGGAACTAAGAAAAAGCAAGAAACAACAAACGTTTCTGCTGGTGAGGTGTGGTGTGTCCACGTCTGGTTTTGTTCTTGCAGTGCAGCAGAAGTAGAAAAGCCAACGCTGACTTAATACCCATCAGTTGCACAACAATTATAATAATGATAATAACCTTTATTTATATAGCACCTTTCATACAGGGGATGTAGCTCAAACTGCTTTGCAAGAGAGAGAAGAAAGAAAGGAGAAAAAAATAAACGCATAATAAAATAGTGCAAAAGCTGTGCAATTAAACCAAAGCAAACAGATTGGTAACAAAGACGAGAAACAACAAATAGCAACCAATACAGCGACCAATAACATATGTCAAGGAAACACGACGGCTGAACAAAACAATATGTCAAACGTAAAAAACTGATAAAACCAGACAGGAGAAGAGTGACAGTTAAAAGCAATGCTGAATAAATACGTTTTCAAGTGTCGTTTTTATAACGTTCAGAGTTTGGATCTGTTACAGCCTTGGGGAGTGAGTTCTGTAGTTAAAAAAAAACAGGCCAAGCTGCCAATTTTCTTCTTCATGTGAAGCTTTAAGAGGCCGTGAAGGATTATAAAGCTACAAAGATTCAATAATGTAAGAGCCTTATAAACAAGTAAAAGAACTTGAACATCAATCCTAGAAGACACCGGGAGCCAGTGCAGGTTCGCTAATGTTAGCTGATAGCTAGCTGATGCTAGCTAACATTAGCCACGAACAAGTAATACTGAAAGCCACCGAGTGTACAAATGAAGGTGGGTGTGTTTTAGTGCTCATAAATTAAGCTTTTTATTTTGGGTAAGGAATGCACTTTTTATTTTGAATTCAAAAGTGACTTTTACATTTTGCATTTTTCACCTTAAACATGCACAGATGTCAGTAGAGTGAATTCTGAAGACTCCAGATCGCAGGAATGAGATATTTCGTTCTCAGTAATGCAACATTTTGCCCCTCTGGCAGGGATGGAGGTGGTAAAGGCACTCGGCAGCTACTATAAGTGTAACTTTCTCTGGACGGAGTGAGTTGCTTCTGTGTAGGTTGTAAACAGCAACATAGCATTAAATCACAGTTTCAGGGCTGTAAACATGGTTGCACAGTTTGGCTGAAAAAGCGTTCATCCTGCACTTAATTTCAACAATTTTTTACGTTGAGCACCGCAATAGCTTAGAGGGCGCAGAGGTTCATAGATGCTCGGCTCTGTATAGACTGAAGCGTTGAGCCACGATGCCCTTATTGTGGCACCTCAATCAGCGGGGTCACGGCAGGTGTTTGACTTTTGGCAGCATCAACTGCTTTGTGATCTGAAAATTGCTTTCGGCCTCAAGTAGACATGGGTGAGCCTTTATCAGAGACACATCTCACCCCAAAAGCACATCTTTTTTCTCCTTTCAAAATTGTGGGTAACGTGAAAACGGTTTCCACCCTCTTCTTCAGTAAGACTGTGGTCCGATAGTATTTGATCGGCTCTGAATTCTTTCGAATCCCTTATTGAATCTGTCTCAGTAGTTTGTTAGGTAGAAGGAAGTTGTACTTTTTTACGTATCAAATGTTATATATATATCACTGAGTTTCAGACAATCAGAGATCTAAAGCTGAAGTTTGGAAGAGCGATATAGGCTATTTTTTTTAAGATTTTGTAACTTGTACATTTGTTATTAGAAAAATCAGAGAGAAAGAGGTAAGATGTTGGGCCTCAAATTTTGGTATTCTACCAACTTGGAACCAGATTCAAAATGGAAGAGAATCAACAAAACCACAACAAAATATCAGAATCCAGTTTCAGTCTTCAGTTTGCCTGACAAGACGAAGACAGAAGCTTCAAAAATAAAAGGAAAAAGATGTGCCGCTTTGGACACTCTGTTTGACTGACAAGCACTTGTGGCATTTGCTATGAGAATTGGTGATGGCTCAACTGTTGATCCATCACAAACACATCCATTCAGTGTCTTTTATTGCCTCAAACGGCTAGACAGATTTCGCTCCACGCCAGAGTACAGCTTGTGATGAAGACCGAGTTCAACATGTGTAATTTATATATATTTAACAAGACATTTCGTTCCATATTCACTTCTTTTTTTTTTATTAACAAAACTGCTCTGTTATCACAAAAGGACAATTTAGTACAATTTCTAAAGAAATCAATTTACGGAAACAAGTGAAATTTCATCCCTTTATTCAGAATATAAAGTAAGAGGCACAATACTCGACTAAATGAGTTCAGGACAAAACGGCTGCTTATTATCTCCATAAAGTAACAAGATGAGTAATCAAAGGGGATCAGCATTATCCCAAAAGTGAGAACATTTGAACTTGTACCAGCTATGAATAATTCCCTCTTTGGGACTAATTTCAAAATCAAAACTGTGACCTGTTCTATAAATTCACACAAACTTGGTACAGAAGAACCTGACGTAGACTGCTGTACTGCGTAACTGGAAATGGATGCAACGTCGCTTTACATCAAACAAACAACTTTTAAACAAGCTAGTGGCCGTGTGGTGACTGTTGTCTGTCTGTCTCTTGCACATCACCTGTTTCTGACATATTATATCCAGCTGCGATCACATGCCTGAAAAGCCGGCAGTTAGAGCACAATTACGGAGAGTCGTTGCTATGCAATCGATGCACCGTCTCGTCTGGTCGCAGTCGTGTAAACCGACCCATTGCAAGTTTCAACTCGTCTCATTGTGAATTTCAGGGCTTTAGAGAGGAAGCCAGGGTGGATTGTTGCACTGTGACCATGCAGACCGCTGTTTCATGTTGTGAGCTTTCCCTAACCTCAACCTAAACCTTTTCCCCAGACCTTCTTTTTGTGCTTAAAACATATCCAGACTGGATCTATAGCGCTGGCAGATCGGAAGACAATCGCACAAATCATTATTGTAGCAACCACACACTGACGCCCAGCTTCGGATCAGGGAGCGGCCATAGAAGGCAGTGACAAATTTCACATGTTGTTTAGCTTTTAGGACCTTTTGATTATTTGTCAGATTCTGGGCAAGGTGACCAACACGAACCCCTCCAGATGTTTGTTTCATTGTTTAAGTGCGACTGACCATCTCATCAACAGTAGGGGAAGGTCTGGCACAATTTGCTCCCTGTAAATTGCTTATTTTCAATGATACCGCGCTTTGTCATCTGCCTTGTCAACATTTGTCACTATGGGTGTGCGTATTCCTGTATGTGTGTGGTGTCTAGAGAGCAGAAGCCTAATCTATTTTCCATGTTCCCATCCGGTCCTGTTGGAGCCTTTGAATGGCAGATAAACAGAGCGGGGCTAAGGCTGAGGCTTCATCAAGAGGATTAATTCTTCAAGTCTTATCTCCAGAGGAGCCTCTCCGCCTCCTCTTTCTCTTTCACTTCCCCCATAGGCATCGAGGGCCCTCACCGTGCACCATAGAGTTCACTCCCAGGTTACACACTTTACTGTACAAACCGCTGCCATAAGCTCAAAATCACACAACGCACAGTGGGATTCGTGTGGCGTCTGGCGAATGCGCAAGATGACGTGGCGTATAGATGTTGAGAAAAAAAAAATAAAGAGAATGGGAAAAAAAAGTCAATTTACAACTTATTTTCTGTGGAGTGGATTAGTGTCAGACGGAATAAACACAGGCAACCAATGCAAACAGATTAATTATGAAAATGGTGAAAATATGATGAAGTTAGACAAAAATCAAAAACAAGTATTAAAATATGTCACATC
This sequence comes from Gadopsis marmoratus, assembly GCA_036023855.1. Classification (NCBI taxonomy): domain Eukaryota; kingdom Metazoa; phylum Chordata; class Actinopteri; order Centrarchiformes; family Percichthyidae; genus Gadopsis; species Gadopsis marmoratus. The sequence goes on from JAVQJF010006461.1 coordinate 16,341, forward strand.
GGTGGAGGGTGTCTTGTTTGTTTCCAGAGAGATTGTCGCAGTGTCTCTAAAAGCACAGCATTTCAATGTGAAAGAAAGTTGGACAGGAAATGTTCATTATCATCATTTTAAAAGGCTGACGCCCCAGAAAATGCTGGAAAAAATGAGGACAAGATAAAAACGTATTCAACTTGAATCGGTTGGCTTATGGACAATTAGTGTGGCGTCGATTTGGGCTACTGCATGCAATACATATTTGATTTTTATTTGCATACACATGTAGTGTGATTTATTAATCAGAGTCAGAGCACCAACCAAAAGTTTCGAGCCCATATATCAGCTTAACTCTAATAGTCACCTGTTTGCCTTTCACACAGCAAACAAACAGATGCAGACACTGCGCGTTTAAATGAACAGGCACCAATTGAGAGTTTGAATGAAATGCTGGATGACGGTGTTATTGATGATTAAGCAGGTAATAGTTTTTGCTTTGGTGATCAGTAATCAGTAGCGGGAGTTAACTGAAGTGGAGGCTGCCAGAGGAAAGGCGCAGATAACTGTGATTTCCACAAATAGCCGCCACAAGTGAGCGGTGCTACCGGCTCGAGCTCCTCGTCCTTTTCTCTACCGTCAACGTGGTCGTCGCCGCCGTCATGGTCGCCAGTAATGGTCAGTAGGTGTCAGGTAAAAGGTAGGATTGCTCATTCCAAGTGGGGTGTGAGTTGCTGCACCTAAATAATATCTTGCGGTCTTCTTCACTTGACTACCCCTCCTAACCTGCCGCCACTGTGGACCTGGATAAGTGGGCGAAAATAGATGCACAGGTGGATTGATAGAGCTCATCAATGTCATATTTATCACCATCATTATCTTCATCATAGTCCTCTTCATCATTGTTAGCATCAATTCGAATGTCAGTGTAATTGGCGGCAGCAGCATCGCTTCTGTCTTTATGGTTGGAAACGCCACCGTCTCTCTGCTCTACCTTTTCTTTTCCAGACATTTCTCAGATTTTTATTTATTTACGCTTTCCCTTTGGCTTCTCCTTCTTTTTGCCCCTAGGTTTTTTGGAAACTGGCCTGCTGGTCTGTGATACCCTGATTGATCCTTTAATCGTGGCGTTCAGACTGGATTTCACCCCCACAAAATGTACTCGTGTGGTGTGGCGAGAAGCAAGCGGCACAGCAAACGGCGTGGGTATGGCTGTGAGGAAAGGGCTGCAGATGCTAGCATGGCTAACGGACCAACGGCAGCAGTCCGGCGATCAATATTTCCTGAATCCTGAGTTAAAGTGCCTGGACGTTGGAGAGCCTCCCGATTTTCACGCGCCAAAGTTCTGTCATATTGTGCTTCACACGAAACGAATTACGCCGGGTCAATTTGCCGCCAGAAGCAAACGCGTCTTAAAAAAAATGGCTGAATTGATGCACTTTAACAGCGAAAACACGACCAGGGGAGTGCGCCATAGCTTCCAATAAGCACAACTCATTAAATCCCAGATACTGGCCAGTGGGTGTGTTTACCCTCAATATGAAGATCTGAAATATGTGCAATGAAGTTTTGTTACTCGTTGCAAGTCTTTGGCGTTTTTTTACATTTAATTCTTCATTTAAAAATCCTGTTGTGTCATCTGTCGTTCAGTGGGTTGGCTGTGTGTGTGCGTGCGCCTGGTAGCCGTGAGGCAGCAGCTGATGATAATCTCTCGGAGGGGTCGATGTTGTGGTTGTCACGGCGATCTTCCCGGGGCTGATGCTGGCTGACGGCTGGTGTCACCATCGCTTTCCATCACTGGGCCCTCTGACGGCTCTCATTTCATACTGTGCGAGAGTGTGTGTGCCTGAGTGTATGTCTACATGTTGTCGCAGAGGTTTCCAATTGGTGTATGACTGTGTTTGCGCGTGCGTCTGTCTGTGTTTGATCTCCTGTGTGGCCAACATCAGCGGTTCAGTTGAATCCTCGTCTGCAGTCTTGGTGCTCGACCCGGCGTGTGTGTGTGTTGAGCATCGTGACTCTTGTGTAAAAGGTTCAAAGGTCTTCTCCAGATGTACGTCGAGGGCCCTGGAAAGTTCCCATAGGTCTAAACCTATTGGCCTACGTATCACTTGACCAATAAAATAAAAAGTTTCTTTGTCTTCAGAATGATATAAAAGCTGTATTCTTGTATTTTCTCGTTGAGACGGCTGACGACCTCTGATCGCCTGTCTCCTATCGTACAATGGATCTCTCTCAACGACCTGTGAGTGTTTCCTGTGTTTAGTTCAACTCTAAGAGTGCCGGCAGTTCTCCACAGCAGCAGCAGCCGGCTCTCTTGAGTTCGCACCGCCGTGCAGCCATAGCAGAGCTCATATTTATTTCTGTTCAGTGTAAAATAGCAGCTTGTCCAGCCTCAACAATGAATGAATGAATAATAAACAAGTTCACGAGTGCAATTTCTTTTCTATGATGAGTTTTCTGATTAAATTAGACAGGAGTGTTTCGCTCTCAGCGGGTTCATCTGCTTGCTTGCTTGCTTGCGTGTGTCTTTGTGTGCGTGTTTGTGTGTGCGTGCCTCCCCGCCTGCCGATTTGACTTGCCTGCAGATGGCAATGTGTTACATTTCTATAACAGTCTCTCTCTCTCTCTCTCTCTCTCTGTCTGTCGAGCACAAGTGCTGCTGCTTCTCCTCCTGCGGCTCAGGCTGGTATGCGACTCTGCTTAACGTCGTCACTGCTGAAAGGACCGAGGGAGGGTAAAATGAGCGCGCACTTTGCATTTCAATGGCGGACCTTTCTGCGTTCTGTAACGTTCATTTAAATCCCCTTGAATCGTTGCAGTCGAGACGGAATGAAGCTGAAATTCAAACAATATCTGTAGCTTGTAACGTACTTGTTACACTTGTTAAAAGTGACGTGCCACAACGTGAGGGAAAGAAACTCAATAAACGTCACTGTCATCTCCTGCGGCTGGCTTCCTCTGCTGCCTTAATTCATATCGAGACACATCTCCAAAGCTGAAAAAAATCTGAGTCTAATTCCGAAGCTGTGAGTGTTATGCAGGTTGTCAGCCTTTACAATGATCTGTCATCTCTCGGCCCGAGCTCATGCAACGCTGCTTTTTCTCTGCAGAGAGCGAAATGAAGAGAGAGAGAGAGAGAGAGAGGACAGAGCTGATGGAGGGAGAGAGAGAGAGAGAGAGGGGGACCATATGGAGTTTCATAGTTTTAGATTTCTCTCGCAAATGCTTTTCTCAAACTGACTCATGTTGTTTTTGTTACTCCTGACAGTAGTAAACAGCTGGTGTTCGGGGTGGATAGTCTGGATTCCTGTCTGCTGTGGGCTCGTGTGTGTGTGTGTGTGTGTGTGTGTGTCTTTATATATGCAAACATGGGTTTCTCGTACCTGTGTGTGTGTGTGTGTGTGTGTGTGTGTGAGAAATCTTGAATGCATTCCGCCGCTGTGTTTACGGGCTGTGCAGCGTGAGATTTGTGCGTAAGAGCCGATGCTACACACTCAGCAGCCATGCCCAATTGAAATAGATTGGAGCCATGGAGGCAGGGTAATTCTGGGTGTCTATGCAGTCCAGCTGTAATCTCCGCACTCCACCACGCCTCGTCTGGTTTCTTTCTCTCACTTCTTATACATGAGATCGATGGCTTTCGTGGGCTCCCGCGGAAAATAGAATCACAAAATGAAAGGAATGAGAATTCGTCTTGAGCTAGTTTATCTTTTGGGCGTTTATTTATTTTTCTCTCTCAAAGTTCAGTCCTCCTCAGACCCTGCCATTCAATCCAATTCATCTAGTCTCAGTTCTTTTGGCGTTGGCAGATGTTATTAGCAGCTGAACTACACTTGAAATCAGTGCCAAAGCGTGTTGAATGGATAAAAAACATAGAGGGACAGAAGTGTAGATTTTGAGCTTTGTGCCACAGGGAAGCCATGTTGCTCCTGGCTTTATTCTTTCCACATTAGCTATTTCAGGACATCTTGCCTTGCATCTCTTTTTCTGTGTCCTCCTCACTGCTTGGCTCCTCAAGTGATCCGGCAATTGATGAGGTCGAATCCAGCTTTGCTGTGGGAATCGGAGTGCTGGATGGTTTGGGTTACTCACTTCTCCTGCTGCAGCCATGAGCTGGACCAAAACATGTGGATCCAAGGACGGATGGACGAATTTTGAGTTGCGATTTTTAAGATAAAGTCTGCGATATATCCATCTTACAACGGTTGTGCCTGCTGCTGAGACTTCCTCTGTTTACTGTTATTTAGCTCGGCACACAGGCCGAGATGCACTGCTGATGGGATTTGATGTTTTTATCTTTCCCTTTGACTGACAGGGTGAAGATAACCATCTCCCTTTGCTCTCTCCCTCCATCTCTCTATCTCTCACTCTGTGCCCCTCCCCCTCTTTCTTTCTTTCTCTCACCTTTCTACGTCTAGGAGGACAGACATTTCAGGAATAGAAACAGAAATGCTCTTCCAGCGGGGACACACACACACACGGCTTGATCTTTATTCATCGTTTCACTTGACGACACTCCCGCGGCAACAGGTAATGTCCTCTGGGTCAGGAGGGGGGCTAACAAGGAGGACGTGCACTCACACACAAACTTAGTCTTGTTTTGACTTAGTCACAGAAGTGCGTCAGCAAGTTATGAATTGTATCTACTGAGCACGAACCTTTTCCTTTTGTTAGGTGTGCGACCGTCGACAACGTTGGCAAAACAAAGATCCTTCGTTGGATTTGAACCCAGAGCATCTGCACTTATATGGTACGTGTCCGTTGGGTCACCTGAGCACCACTGATTGAACTCCATTAGCAATACAAGAACATCTTAAGTGGAGATGCGTGAATTATGTAAAGACCAGTAAAACGGAGCAACTTTAAAAAAAGGACAACATGCAGGGATAATAACAGAGTGAAATATAGTTTCTGTGAAATAAAAGGCAAAAAGTACTAAGAATATCCAGATATGCGGAATACAAAAAGTAAGGATCTGCTAAATATAAAGTACAAAGTCAAATGTAGATTGGCTTTATTGTTCATTTGGTTTAACACAGGTTTTATTATTGATGAAAAAGGCTCTGATGGCAAAGATGAAGTAGGCCTGCAAACACACACACACACACACGCCATATGCTTCTGTTTGCTCAGCTAACACTTTTGGCATTTGAGTCCCTTTAAGTCCTTCCTTTATGAGTCCTGAGTGATTTAGCCATGAGAAGCCATGAGTGCTCTCTCAGAGCAGTCAGAGGCACTCAGTGGCAGACAAGAGGATGGGACATTCAAGTGTTGCCTCTAAACATTTCCAAACTAGAAGCTTTCTTAAAGACATTCTATAACACTAAAACCCAAATAGACCGCTGTACGGGATTGAGATTGCCAACGCTCAGCAGGCGGAAAAATTAAGGAATTAGGTTCTTCCCCTGAAATGTTGTTCCTATTAGGGTTAGGGATGTTTTCCCACAGAAACTCATGTTTGCTGGGGTTCAAAATGCCCACATTTTAAACAGCTCAACTGAATTCCACACAAATAAGTTTGTGGGGTGAATTGGCAGCTCCTTGATACATGGCGAGGTCGATTCATCGCTCTTACGCTTATTACTCGCTCATATACTGTGAAAGCAGTCATCGGAACCTTTTAATGAAAAATTCAGGATGTTTATTCCCGTTTTTGTTCAGACCTTTTTTCCCGTTCAGACACAACTGACATGAATGTTGTCGGACGGGAGCCCAGCCCTTATGGACAAGATTGCAGACTTGATTCAGCAAGTCAGCTTCTGCGGCGGGGAGACAGTATTTACCCATCAGCTAATGGCCCAGAGGTCAGGGGTGACGCTCTCTCACGTCTTCACTGTGCCCTTTCTCTTTCCGACCTCGTCTCATGGTCTTTCGGGTAACGCTGGGCGATCCCACTGGCATTAACTACACACACAAATAGGCATGGCTGTCCCTCCACACACACACACACACACACACACACACACACACACAGATACACACAGATACTGAATTGTATGCAGACAGGCATTCCCACACAGACATGCAAATGGCGGACACACATTCTGTTGTACGCCTGCCCACATCATGCCATATGAAACATACACACACACACACACACACACACACGCTCGCGGAATGCGTCCTCTTCATATATGCATGATAAGGAGATAAAGCTGAAAGGTCAATTCCATTAGACGATCGCCTTTTAATGTCACAGTGCCCGGAAAGAGCGACCGCAACCTCCTTGTCGCTGCATCACATCGCAGTGTAATCACACGGCAGCAGTCCATCCCACGGGTGTCTCCTCATTGGCAACCGTGTGTGAATTCTGTGCCGTTTGTATCAGATATTTTGATTTTAATGTCAAGATTATTCAGGTTTATTGAGTAATAGCGTCATTATATGCACACAGCATAACAACGTACTACACACCGAAACTAGGGATGCAAGAAACTCCACCTATTCCCTCCCTGGTACCGATTCTTCGGTTTGGGGTAGCTGCTGATTCTGCAGATCCAGTTATCTCTTCCTGGGAGCGCAACATCGCTCATTGATTAGTTACTTTTTGGTTGATGTTAATTCAAGTTTCTTCTTAAATTAAATAACCTGAGCTTTCTGTGTGTCTAAGTCCTGTGTTTGTAGACTGTCGTTCTTTGGGCCAGCATTTCCTCGTGGTGTACTTTCCCATCCACACATTTGGATGCTATGCTAAGCTACTACAGACGATTTTGGGAACTCCTGGAAGATCGTTTGGGGTTGTTTTTTAAATGGCAGTATACCTTCTCTACGTTTCCACTTGTTGCTCCTTTTGGTATGATACACTGATGTTTTGCACTTGGACTCACAGCAGGAGCTTGCAATGTGTGCACCCATCAGGACTGAATTCTTAATAGCCAAAAGATGAGAGAAAGTTTTGCAACTGGAAATGGTTGGTTTCAGTGAAGATTTTTTTGTGTCCCCTACAGTAAAGCTGCTGCTCCGGTAAAGTGCTTCGATGCTCACAAAATTATATTGCAAGGGAAATACTAAATACTAGCACAATTTTGGAACATTTGTTCAGTAGCATTGAAATGGACAGATGCTGCTCGTATACTGAGCAAAAAGCAAACAAACAATCGCATTAGGGATGTATTCAGTAGCAAATTTCAAAAACATTATGTTAAGCTCTAAGCACACTGGCTACTTTTTGTCCACTACACTGGTCCGTGTACTGTTGTCAGCGTTGCCCACCATCACCATGTAGATGAAGCCTGTTATAATACCATTTCCTGGCAGCCTGTCAGGCCCCGGAATGGCTCTGATTGGTTGATGTCAGACTGAATATTCTGAGGCTAATCCCTCTCAAACACACAGACCAATACACCATCTTCAGACACGCCCACACACACACACACACACACAGGCAGAAAGACGGATACACTCGCATCACACACACACACACACACACACAAAGCCGCACACACAAACACAGGTGTTTTCTCTGTATGCCCGCCACATTGTCTGAATGTTAATTACATGCAGAAGGCATCTGGGCCCATCCATTGCTAATCCTCTTTTAATTATATGTGTCCTCACAATGACACAAGGTTTACAATGGTGATTACAGACGTATTAGACATAGTGGAAATAGGTAGGGTGAAGCCAAGGGAAATGGCAATCATCATAAAGCAAATAAAAGTGCTTGTTTGTCCATGTCATAATGTAGTGGTGGTGATGGAGGTTTGTTTGTGTGTACATGTGTTTGCGTTATCTGTGATTTCTCTTTTTTTTAATCCACTTTGCTAAAACATTGTGGTTTACCCGGAGTTTTTATCTATTTGCACAATATGGATTAGTACATTTAGCATATCAAAGAGCACTATCGAAGAGAATGGCAGAACTTGTTGACCTAAATCATATTAAAACCTTATATTCTCAAACTGTCGTAGTGCCATTTAGCTATGCAGATGGTCTGTGTAAACTTTCCCAGGTTTTCAGAAAATTCCCTCTGAAGTTTCTGCTGCCATCCCCAATACTAAGTGACAGGTATTGGAACTACCTTTCATCAAAGAAATAGTCCAAAAACTGATTGTGCAGAATAATGGAGACACGGTTTCAATGCTGTGACGAGTGCTGGGTTTTCTTTTGTTGTTGTCGCTGAAAACAGAAAACCTACTGCTGTGGGAACACGTTTAATGAGAGCAGTCAGGTTGATCCAAAGCAGTAAAGTTGTGGCCGTAACACCGAAACAACGAGCTGAAAGATGCTAAAAAGCTCCGTAGGGCTGAGAGAATTTGCAGAGTTCTGTTTGGGTTCGTCACTACTGGGTTTGTATCTTTGTATTCACCGCTGCGCCAGTAGTCATGTGTCTCCCGTGTATCTCTGGCCTTCACATAGTAGAACACCACTCCACACTCCTGCTGTCCACCCACCTCGGGGCTCTGCTGGATTTCACAAGTGTGCCGCACACATCGGGGAAAAAAGACAGGGATTTCTGCAATTTCCCATTAAATATGGAGTCGCTGTTGGCTCTGCTCAAGAACATGCAGTCAGCTCTGTGCCAATGAGAGCCACTGAGGAATGTTCCCAACGCTGGCTGGCCGCTGCAGACCGAACATCTGCTGCTAGCCTACTCCCAATCAGGACAATGCACAAAGTATGAGCCGTGAGGAAGTAGCAAGGCATGTGGCTGCTCTACCACACGTCTGGGATACTAAGGCTATAATAATGACGGAACACCAAGAGCTCAACCAAGGCCTTTTTTGTGTAGTGCGTTTGTCACACTGAGCAGGACAGTGTGAATATTTGGGGACTAAAGGTTGTCCCAAGTGTGTGCTCGAGCCAGGAGAAAGAACTGTACGAGCGCACACACACAGATGCACACCACCTCGGCTTTAAAGGGTCCTAAGGGAGCGCCTCTCAGTGTGTAGGAGGAAACCATGAATAAAACGCCCATTTGACCCTCGCTGCTATAAAGCCTGTCTTTGTTGGGCCTCACAGGACCCTCTTTATCCCTCCTCCATCCTTCTCTTCCTTCCCCTCCCTCTCTCTTAGATGAAATCTTGCCCTTTTGTTTTCCCGTCCATCCTGTCATGGCAGGGTCTTCATGCAATATTCATGAGGTTCAGTGGGTTGTTCTCCTGGAGACGTACAGTGGACAGCACAGTGGAGCCCCACCATGTGGCAGCGACCTTGGAACCCTAGCAGAGTTGACCTCTGACCTCCGGCGGTGCTGGCAAGCAGTCCTCAGTGCCGCTCATTAATCACATGGCCACATGTGGCCTCCGAATAAAGGATTTGTAGGCAGAGATGCCTGGCTATCTGGAGATGCAGCATGTGGCAATGGAGGGATTGTTGTGTGGAGGGCGGAGCGGTGTGTGTGTTTGTGTGTGTGTGTGTGTGTGTGTGTGTGTGTTAAATCCTACCCTCTGCAGCAGATTCCTGTGAAGATTGCCTCTGGCCTCTCTCTGTCTCTATTCCACTACAGGACAAGGGTCTCCTTTAGTTTGGTGTGTGTGTTGCGGGAGCCTGGTGTGTGTGTGTGTGTGTGTGTGTGTGTGTGTGTGTGTGTGTGTGTGTGTGTGTGTGTGTGTTGGAAAAGGCTGGTATGCGAGTGTGTCTCTGAGAAGGCTGCATGGCTGAACACTGACTCAGTATTCCTCTGCTGTCTCTCTTCTCACGCAGGGAAACAGTGAGATCACATGCCTCTCAAACACACACACACACACACTGGGGTTACTGACCGATATCTCAGTTCGCCTTTTAATACAAATCACATGTCGTGTTCTCTCTGACATGATGATGCAGTACGTTTCCAAATTTGAAGGACCGTACTGGAGTCGTTGAGCATGTTTTATCCCACTTACTGCAAATCACATACGTTTGTTTGGATGTTTTAATTGCTGCCATTGCAGGCATCTATAGACTTTCACAGACTATTACTAGATTCTAGTTCAGTCAGTCATCACTAGAACCTTTAAGTTACATTCTCATTGTGCTGTCGTGTGATATTTGTTAAATGTAAAAACTGTAAAACTACTATTTTGGTTGGTTGGTGGTTTGACTGAAAATCCATTTTGTTTCTCGTTCCAGTAAAGTGTAGCAACTCATACAAAGTGTATCGGAATGAAAATGAATTGGTAGATTTACAAGTAACTTAAGTTGTGTAACAGTACCGTAAGTCTGTTTCCTCTCGTCAAACCTTATCGTTGCAACACGAAAAAGGTCTAGAATTACCCTGTGACTATGTCACTTTGACAAAAATGTATTAAATGCAGACTTGATGTGAAGCAAGTGTGACCGCTGACATTTGATTTTAATACTGTGCAAAAGTGAATGAAAGCCAACGGCTGCCTGCAACTGTAGGAACAATAGTAGGTTGTAGAACATGCCTTTCAAATTGGAGACAAATGTCTATGGATTGACAGTCATGTGTATACAGTGTGTGTACAATCACTACTGATTTCCTTCTACATCACCAGAAAGTATTAAAAACGTGGTAATCCTTGTATTAAAGGAGCTGTCAATTCAATCAATTTGACAGCGATCGAAGGTTCCAGTCTGGTGTCTGTGTCGGTTTTTGCATTTGCTTCACAAACTGAGCCTTTAACACAGAGTACAGTATCCGATTTTATTGATTGTTATTGTTATACTTTGCTGACTCTTCTTCGAACAGAGAAGCATCTCAATGTGCTGTGGGAGTTTGTTTCTCTCCGGAGGCATTTCATCATGCTGACTTTGCCAAGTTCAACATCAGTTCAACATCTTTACAAGTCAAAGTTCACGTTAACACATGATTAGGTGAGGCGTTTCAAAACCCTTCTAGAAACCTATTTTGGCTCCTAATTTCAAAACTCATGCACAGAGCCGCTCGACAGAAATTGCGATCCCGTGTGTGCGTATTTTCAACCATGGCGCAGGTCGTTGCATCAGCGTCTATTTAATAATAAAAGTCTTTCCAGGGATTTTTACTCAACAGCAGGGTTATCAGTCTGCAAATCCTGCCATGCACCCTGTCTCACCCCGCCTCAAAGAGCTGCTAACACACCTAAAAGATTTCATTAGTATGGGCTTCACCGGAGATTTAGCATCAAATGATGCTCTAAATGCTTTGTTCAGGGAAACATTGTTACTGTTAAAGTGGTTCAATTTATATTTTTCTGGATATTATTTGCCAGACCCTTTTTAGAGGGCACATTTAACATACATAATCGATTTTATTTTTTTTAGTTTTGGGAAAGTTTACGTTTTGTAGGTACAAGTCAGCAGCACCGGCAGTGAATACTCCCACATAGCAGGCTAATATGCATGCCAACAGTCTGTCACATTCGCAAGTGTTCCAGCACACAAGCACTACACTTACTGCATACACTTTCCGCTGTGTTAAATTCTTATAGACGTGCACAAATCTATAAAACACACTCCAGAAAAACACTAGTTCTTCGTCAGAGTCAGCCTGGGGGCAGCTCCGCCTCACCCCTGACCCTGTCAGAGCTCCTCCAACGGGGCAACACCCTCCAGCTGAGAGCAGCGAGGAGGAGGAGGGAGGAGGAGGAGGGAGGAATGAAGGATGTTTACAGTTCTCTTGTATCGCGGCTGCTGTCTCGCTGTCTGTCTCCACCTATCTGCTTTCATTCTTCACCCCTCAGTATCGGCAAAACTTGAGCAATTTAAATTAGATCTGAGCTGCGAAACATCTGTCACCGCCTTAGCTCTGGATAATGAAAAGATTTAGGGGCATTTAGAATTTTATAGAGTCTACTCCCCTCCGCTTTACTCTGTCGCCCCTTTCACTCGTCTCCTCCGGCTCCTATATATGATCCCCTCTCTCGGCGACCACACAAAATACATACCTCTCAAATGGAGAAACACGCATACATGAATATGCACAAACATGCATCAACATGCATACCATCCCCCCTCTAAATCCCGTCCTCCCTCTTTCTCAGCCACACACACAGGATCCTTTGCTCTCCAGAGATAGAAGGGTTGGTTGGTTTGTTGGTGTCGCACCAGCCCTCTCCAATCCCTTTCACTCCCCTGGCTCCTGTCCTTCCTCTGCTTGCTTCCTTCCTTCCCTCCCTCTCTTCCCTTCAGTCGCTTGTGCCACCAGCTGGGCTTGGCAGGGTCCCAGGCTGCCCCTGGGTTCTGCTCGACTAGCTTTTCCACTCTGGCATGGCACCACAGGTCCATCATGCTGTGTGCGTGTGTACATATGTGTTTGAGACGGAATAATATGAGTAGTTGTACATTAGAATACACATATGCCGCCAAGGATAAGTGATTATTTTTTTCATAATTATGCAATACATTGAATGAAAACGATGGCCTGTAACCCATTTCCATTGACGTTACTGTTATGGTACAGTGATTGAACAAGGTTTAAGAAGTGGTAATTAACGGTTATATTCTCTGGGATTGTGAGAACAGCAGAGCCACTCCAGCAGGTAAACCACCTGCTTGGCGACATCTTTTATAAACTTATTATTAATCCCATATGGTAAAATTATCACCCGATTTGAATTAGAGTAGATTCAGAAGGCCATTTTCATCTATTCACATGGTTGATGTCACACCCCTTTACATGTCATTCAGACACACTTAGGTTTAGGAAAAGATCATGGTTTTGGGTAAAATAAGTACATTATGTGATGTAAGTCCATACCCATCCATCCACATCCACATGGTGCATTGGCTCACTGAAATGAATGGATGATAAACAGCCTCCTGAACCTCCTAGTAGGTTTAGTAGTAGCCCCTTGCTAGCCCATATATTTTCATATATTTTCATTTGTGAGTTCATGCAGATCTTGTAGTGATCTTGGGAGCTCCTTTTATTATAATAAGTCCTTTCAAGCAACAAATGCTTTGAAGAGCTCAGTCCACCATTGTCACACATTTGGCAAAGCAGTAGACCTACAGTGAATAGAAATACATTAAGTGGCTGCTAATTTCGCTAAATTCTGTGTTTTATCACAACACACTTTTTAACAGTTTGCGGACCTTGTGTGGAGTAACATCTGATTACTACATCAAATTGAGTGTGCGTCAACCCTGATGTGTCCGAAATGGAATTTCTCTCTGTCAATGTGTATGTTAAAGTCACCAGAAATAACTAAATGGTCACATTCAGAATAGATATTATACAGTAGTTCTGTTAAAGTCATCGAAGATGTCAAATCAAAGGCGTTTGGTGGCCTCGGGGACAGTCCGTGTCAATCTTTCTCATGTCAGAGCGTCACGTGAGCAGATCCACGCCGTCAAACTAAAGAGGTATCTTGCTGCGATAACTGAGGCTATATCTTTTTGACAGAAAAGCGTTCATCCCGAGTAGAGTTCCAGGTCAAAGAACACCTCACTAAGAGACTCTCTGTTGTTTGTCTTCCTTTCTTTGTCACCCCGCTCTATAGACACTAGAGTTCTGACAGTTTGAAGTGCTAAGTGCTGGGACCGAAGTATTGAAAACGATGCTTTGGTTAAGCGACGTTTTGTGTCAGCATCTTGTATTTCTTTTTTCATGACCAAAATGTGGTTGGAGAGTCAAACGTTGATGTTTGATCATCACGCAAGAACCACTTAAGTTGCCCGCTGAAACGCAGAGCAGAAATTTGGCAGGGTGGCAGACTTGTTCAGCGACAGGAGTCCTCGGGGAAACGTTTAACACCTTTTTTTTTTTTTTTTAAATGGTGAATTGATTAACCAAAAGCATTAGCGAACAATGGAACGTGCCAAGGAAATAATGACCATATCAGTCGCAGAGGATGATGATGGTGTTTAATTCTGATATGTAGTTAAAGGTTAATATCGGCCCAATATATTAACGTACTGTACGTATATCAATTTAACTCATATAAGCATGTATACAGTATATATCTACATTAGTGCTGGGGCACTAGTAGTAACCCTTATGTTTGGAGGCCGCGTTTTCACCCTCCCGCTCTGCTATCCAGCCTCGCTCGTCCCTGCCTGGAGAACCCTTCAGCCCAGGTGAAGAGTACATTGTGTCCACCTGTCTCTCCTCCCACACACACTGACAGCGCGCCGGCCTGGGCAGAGGTTTGTTTACTCTGATAGAGCTCTGTTATTCGGCTCATTGTTCTCTCGTCGGGGCTCGACATAACCATGACAATGACGGTTGTGTAAGAGTTCATGTAACAAATTAATGCTCGTTTCCAAAGCAAAAAGGTCTTTCGGTGTGATTCCGTTTTTATGAAGCTGCTGTTTGCCAAATGAGTGTTATGAACAGCTGGTTCTCATATTGGAGCCGTGTGTGTGTGTTTGAAGGTCAGTACTGATATTTTGGGATTTAAGCTGCAGATAGAAGATATTTACTGCCAGTATTATTTCTTTGCGCAAACTACAGTACAGATTTTCACAGTTTTCCCCGACAGTATCCCCGGTGACCTGGGTTGCGGTTGTGCGCTGCTAGCTAGCTGTGTTAAATGAATCTTTTTAATGTTAAAAAAATGGTTGAAGTAATTGAAATAGACACTGATTGTGTATTGTTATGTCTCATATATGATACCTTTTATAAAATAATGTAACTAGTCAGCACTGCCCATAGCTCAACAAAATTGATATTGTTGTTTGGTTGTAAAAGCATAATATATGTATATATACTATACTACATAACAATATTACTGTAGGCATAAGACACTCAGACAGTTCTGCATCTGGATCCAGATCTGCAACACAATACGCACAGTCATAGACAGTCAGGCTCGGTTTTGGATATTATGGCATTGTTCAAGCATGAACTGGGGAAAAAAGGGAGTCAGTCAGATTCATGGCCACTGAGGTTTATCATGTTTCTGTAGTGCCAGCTCCTGCCAAAATGCCATCAGATGTTATAAAAAGGATCATTTGGAGTTGACATTTTCAATTCGGTTTTATTTATAGCAGCCAGATCATAACAAAGTTACCACGGGGCACTTCTTCATATAGAGCAGGACTAGGCCGACTCTTAAATACGCGTTACCGACAATAAATGGTTGCAATTGCTAAATTAGCATTTTTGTCAAAACGTTTATGCCCATCATGCCTACATTTCAATATCAAAACAAGTTAATATCTTTTTCATCATCATCACAGGGCCATATGTATCAAATAGGATGACGATGAGCTGAAACTTATAGAGGAACTGGAGAAAAAGATGAATGATTATTCAGAATGTCAGAAATCTTCATTGGCAGAAATGACTGTCGTGTTTAGAAGCGAGGACTCCAGGAAGTATATGATCAAACATGAGTAAGCTCTTCAGTAGTCCATGGCCTACCTCTCAACCAAATGTCATTGAAACATGTTGAGTAGTTTTTGAGATATTGTGGTAACTAGCCGGGGTCGAGGTGAGGTAAAGCTGGAAGCCACGGCAACAGCATTTGATTAAAGCAGAAGGAAAAAGTACTGTAAAGCTAAACAGAACATGTACGACGTGATAAAAGACCGGCAGCGACTCCATGTTTTTCGGTGAGCTAACACATCAGTCTAACAGTCCAACTAGCTTCCTGTTTCTGTGTGTGAGCGCTGTTGAGCAATAATCCCGTTGCTGGCTGTGGTTTGGGTTTGATCCCTTGGTCTTGTGTAAACCCAGGCCCTTCTCTAAGCATCTGTTTCCTCTGGCCTGCAGGGTCAGTGGACAGGCGCACACACACTCACATTAAGGAGGCTTCCAGGTCTGACTAAGTGTGGTGTGAGTCTGAAGTAGGGTGGGTGAAAAGGTTGTCAAGGGTGTCTGGGCCGTTTTTGAAATGCCAGTCAGCTTATGCATCGGCACAACGTGACATAACATAACCCTGACCACAACGACATAACTTTTCTCGCTCTAATATTTCTCTTTTTGCACTTCTCTCCAGCTCTTCTCCCTACATTTCTCTAACCTCAGATGATTTATCTTCACCACATGTTTACGAAGGGCTCTCTCCCTTCGCCTCACCACGTCTCCTTAAAGCACAGCTTTAAAACCACCAGTATGGGAATGATTAGCCGCGAGGAATAACACAAAACAGACGTGATCTCATCTACCATAGAAATACCCGTGTTTACCAAATTGACTGGTTTTGAAAATGGAGTTTCAGATTCCACTTTTTTTGTAGACGATTCTTTGGTGGCATCCACCGTCTTCTGTCAGTCGGGGCAAAGGTGACCTGGGTTGTGGCTAACAAGGTGACGCTAACACTGCGAGCTAGCTGCTAAATTAATCTTCTTAATGTTAAAAAATGGTTGAAGTAATTGAAATAGACAGACTGGTTGTGACATGTATTGTTATATGACTGATATATGATACCATTTATTTACATATATATATAAAAATATACAACTAGCTAACGACATCACTCTGTTTCAATAGTTGGTTCGTCCATCAGTCTGATGGTTCCCAGCCAAAATGACCACATTTACATCAACAGAATATTAAGAAACTGGAAAATACTTCCATGACATGAACGTAACCTAGCTTAGGCTAACAAAGTAGGGTGTAGAACAGGGATGGCAATATGTGTCACGGACATCCGACAGTCTGTAGGTTTTTCTTCAAGCCAAAGCGGTCAGCTGATTGCTCCGTTACGTAGAGTCAGTGATTGGTTTGAATGAAAACCTGCAGACTCTTGGCACCATAGATGTATTAAGTGTACTAGATACCAGGAAATGGCCTAAAATGGTCACCCTACCTAGCATAAACCCTGTCAGTGTCAACATGGCCCACAAATTGAAAGGATCCAAGGACAGTAAAGTTGTTGTTGTTGCATTTTTGAACTCACAAGCTATTTAGTTTTCTGGTATTTAATAAGCATTAGAGCCTCGTGTGGCTTTTACTGCACAGTTGATAAATACTACATTGGCTGCCTATGCGAAAACCCTTAACCTGAACTGACGTGACATTTTAATCAGATTCCACACAAGTATGCACGAATGTGTTCATCATCATCATTACTATTATAATGCTCGGTTTTTAGTGATGAGTTTCCGTGTCTCATAATTGCTGTTTTGCAGGGGCCGTTCCACTCTGCCAAGAACACAATTCAGGACAAAACACTGACTAATTCTTTAGCACGAAAATGGTAAAATGCAAAAAGATGAATATTGGCACGGCAAAATCAGCTATTGGCAGGTTTTGTCCAGAAAAATTGCTCTCAGCCTTCAACAACCCACAGGCCTTATTAGTTGAATGTTACTCCCAGGGTCTCTTGCTGGCCTGTGCTCTATAATATCTGGACTTTGAACACGCAGCCTCCTGTTCGAGGGGCCTGGGGTCTTTAACAGACAGCGGTACGGCCATAAGTCACTTCTGTCAGACAAAAGGAAAATCAAAACCTTCTGTCACAGCAAGACAGTCGTCGGCTCAGTAAAAAGGCTTCTGCTGCACACACACACACACACACTCTGGCATACTGTCACACACACATCAGTGACCTAGAACAAGTTCTTCCCTCCTTATTCTCTCTCGTTCTCAGTCGAGTGTGCGGATGCTTGCCTGTGCATGTGAATGTCTGCCTGTGTATGTGGCTGCATGCGCGCACGTTCACATTTGTTGACCGTGTGTGTGTGTGTGTGTGTGTGTGTGTGTGCAGCGTTTGAATTTTGTGTGCCTCTCCTCCACCAGTTCAGCACTAATGAGGCAGGTGACAGTGTGGGTCTGAGCGATGGAACAGAGTGTCAGCAGGCCTACCGACTACCGCCTGGCTCTGCATGACAACATGGTGGGAAGGACACTGGTGAACGGAACAAAGAAGGGAGGAAAGAAGGGGATTAATGTTGTTTTTAAAGGCTGCTGGAAATAGAGTTTGACCAGTACGGGCTTCTGAAGGCCAGCATCAGTAGATTTGGACTGAACGTGCTCCTGCTGGCATATTTACATTTGACTTATTTCATGCCAGAGAATATCATGAGATTCAGTGCAAGATGTCGGATGGTTCAGAGCCCAGGATGGAACATGTTGGAAAATATTATTATGAATGGGAGAAAGAAAAAAAAAAAACTTTTGCTGTCTTCTAAGTCAAGTTATACATTCTATCACAAAACTTTCCTGAGAAAACCTTTGCCTTCCTTTGTGAAAATGTACATACTGTATATACACATACTGTATGTATGCATGTATGTGCGCTATAGGAAATGAGGTAAATTTATTTCTGAATTATTTGGCCGTTTGAGAAACAACTGAAACTGAAAGTTCCTTGTGGATCTCGTGTGGGTGGAGGAGCCCATAAAATAGCATTTAGATAATTACTGGACAATGAAGGTCTTCCATAAAACCTGTGCTAATGAAATATTTTTTAAGTTTACGGCAATCTTTAAAAACCTATTTATCTGGCCCACTGTTATCGTTTACCTTGCTGTAGCTGGAAGCGGGAAGTACAAATAGAAGAATGGAGGAATGAGTAGATGAACTGGCTGGAGTTTGATATGTTGGAATTGAATAGGAGGGATATTGATGATGCAGGAGTCTTATCTGCAAGCAGGCAGGGTTTAGTGCTGGAATGTATTCTCACCAACTCCGTATATATACACACAAACACACACACACTTTATCCACAAGTCTCTGTTCACACTCTCTGCTGGGTACCATCATTATCCTCATATCTATAAATATCAGACTTTCTCTCTTTTTTTTTTTTCCTGGCTTCCTCCCTCCCTTCACTCCCTCCGTCTCTGTTTGCTCTTTTTCTGGGTCACCTGCTCAGCTCAGCCCTGACTGAGATATTCCAGCTGAGATACACTCACAGTTTAGACACACACACATATATTTTTGAGGCATTGTTCCAGTGGATCCGACTCCGTGCTGAATGGATTATCACACTCGGTAAAAGCTGATATAAATATTGTGAGGAGGTACGTGGACAGAATGTTACCTTTTCTTAAAACGTTGTTGACCACTAAAGGATTGACAGCTATATGAGCGCACTCAAACGCATGGAGGTTTCCTGTCTCCGCAAGGGCTTCAGAAGTGTTTGAGAGAGAGAGAGGCAGCCTAAAAGTGCGCAAAAGTCAACACATTTTGCACCAGCAAATGGAAGACGGACAGGTCTCCCTCAAAACGTTCTCTTGTTTACCCCCGCAAGCAAATGCATGCGTGTAATGTCATTTTTCTGTTTGCATGGGGGCTGCGTGCTTTCGCCGTGGCATTCTTTACAAATTTCTGTTTCCGCTGGATCTTCACGGCACAGCAGGGTGTAAATGTGCTAACTTGCGAAGGCCTCGCTCCGACGCAAACTGGGATGATTCCCACCCTCATTGGAATTGTTTGGACGTCACAGGCGACAGGAGAGAAACTGTGATGTGGGAGTCGATTATTGCTTGGAGGTTTGTCTCAGTTCTATCTTTAAATTGATCTAACAGATTGCAATGTTACGGTTTTCTCATCTGCTCCCATTTTTTCATGTTTTTAGTGTTAAAATAAAGTCTAATGTTAATCTTTTATTACAACATATTTAAACTCTTTCTGTGAACTGTTGCAGGACATGCTGACAAGGGGTAGCAGCTACTAACCTCCTTTTTCCATAAAAAGTGAAGTAAATTTGTGCATTTTTCAGTGCTTTTATGTTATAAGTGAGTATTCAGTTCTGGTTTGATGAGATGTAGGTGACAGGTGCTGTACTTTGGGCAAATCTAAAACCTTAAACTTCATCTTGAGCCGTTGCCTTTGTTGTCCTATGAAACCCCTCTTGCTGATGTGCTCGCAGCATAGGCTCTGCTCACACTTGCTACCATCATTGCAGCTCATTAGTTCCCAACCCGTTTGCCTTGTGAACCCTTGGAGCAATATTTACTTGTGAACCCTAATGACAAGAGTTCAACCAAAGAGTGCTTTTTCATTTGAAGGTTTTCTAGAGGCCTGAAAAGGTGGAAGCAGAAAAAAAAGTTAAAAAAAAGATAATTTTTCTCTCTCTAATCCCTGTTATCTGGTTGACCCCTCAAACCTCTTTGGGACCCTTTGGGGGTTCCTAACCCCTAGGTTGGGAACTGCTGCTATCCAGCTTAATGGGAATTTGCCTTCCAGTAACTTATTCCTTCTCTCTATTGGCCAAATCACTTAGCTCAAATTTGCTACTCAGGTGCCAGGCAATAGCTGCCCACTGCTTCAAATTATTTAAATGCAGAGGATCAATTTCTGAGCTTCTTCATCATCTGTCCATTACTAATATAAATCTTCTTATTGTGCAGCAATAAATGGAGCAATTGTCTGTAAAAAAAAACAAAAAAAAACAAAGTTGTGTTTCGTCAAACGTTTCTCTCAGGTTTGTTCAGAAAAGCTTTTGATTTGCATAATGGAGCGCTGGTTTGACTTACTGTAAAGCAGCTGAGAAACCAGGACAATCCAGTGAAAAGCTTTCACCTGGGACTGATCCCGTCCCTCCAGAGGTGTGAAGCGAGAGGCTAGAAGGCCCTCTGATCACAAGATAAAGGCAGAACAACAGAATTAGCACTTCAAACAACAAGGCATTGGTTTAAAAAAAAGGAAGAAGAAGAAAAAAAAAAAAATAGGAACACACACTTCATATCCGCCGGGGTAAACACAGCCCGTGGAGTCAGTGCCATTTTAATGGGAGATTAGCCTGGATGGAGGCGGAGATAGAGGGAGAGATGGAGGACAAACATCCACAGCCACTTGTAGCGGCCGTGTGTATATATGTTTGTGTGTGTGTGTGTGTGTGTTTACCCACTTGATTGCTTGTCTTTGGGATGCAGGCGGGGGGCAGCAGTGGCAGGCAGTTAGTAACACACATTTTTTTAGTCTGTTGTTTCCCCGCTACTTCGAGTCTAATAAGATCTGAATGAGGGGACGCGCTCACACGGCAGCGTTATGTGTTGTCTGTTGTCAACTGTCCCCAGTTTTACGCATTTAAACATTTTGGTGGCTCGAGCATTTAGCTCAGAGCAGCACTGTGCAGCCTCACAGAGCCGCCAAAGACTCTTAGTATAGTTCCAATGTAAATAATATTTCAATAATTTACTTCAATTAAAGGCTTTAACTATCAATTGCTTTCATAAACGAGTTGTCTCGTGACCGTTGACTCAAGCTGAATCAGGCTTGTTTCTCAAATAGCAAAGAGGAAATGAGTATAAATTCAAGTACAGTTTTTTTACGACCTGGGTTTTATTTTAGTTTTATTGGTTATGGTAACTGTGTACTCAACAAAGTAGTTGCTGGGATCTCGGAACAGGCCAGCGGCGCGAAAAATAGCTCTGATGTGGCAATCAACATGAAACATTTCCCAGAAGTGGTACTTCTGGCCCGGTTGTGTCTTCTAGGGGACAAAATTGGCAGTGTCCACCAGTGGGAAGCCAGTGAGGGATCATGTTGTTGTTGCTGTAGTGTTTCCTGAGACTCTATTATTGGTTGGTTCTGCAGAGAAAAGTCAAATGATAGGGGACACTGTGCGGTGCTGTAGCACATGAGAACTGGCCACTTCCTGCAACACATCTGGGGTGCAAGAATTTCTTGCACAAAAATTCAGACTTCAGCTTTGGTGCAATAAATATTAACTGCTGGAAATTTTACTGAACTGCCACTTTGTGAAGTAAGCACTCAACAGTGAATCAGAGTTACTCAAGCTCAGTCACGTCACTGTGACATGCATTTCCATCGCCCCTTAAGGAACAGGCTGGGAACGCGCCCAACGTTTGACATCCTCTCAGCGACATTCTGCGCCGGTTATCCAGCTTTTTCATGGCACATAATTATCCCATTGTTTATCATGACAGCAAGTCATCCAGGTTTGGATCTGAACTCGGAGAGTAGAGATTTATGAGCAGGCAACAAGCCAACGTTCAGAACCGGGGCCCGTTCACAAATCCACACGTCCACAACTCAGAGAAAAATCAGCCAGAGAAAAGAAGTTGATCAACAGCCACACGAGGACAGGAAGGGAACACGTGGGGGGAAACAGAGAAATAGAGATATATGCGGATTTGGGATGGATTCGATGGAGGGGGTGGATATATTTCAAAGTGAATGTTTGGCAGTTTAGATGGAACATCTTTCCAACAGAAGATGGAAACGGACAGGAGAGGATGAAAGGGTAAAACGGCAGGGAGGAAGAGAGAGCTGCTCAGGTATCTTAGCCTGAGGACACATGAGAAGACTTTAAAAAAAATCCTAAAAACATTTAAAAAACCGAATTGCAGCATGTATTACACTGCATGCATCACAGCCATGCGCTCAAACTAGAAACTTAAAAAGATGACTGTCATCCTCCTAACTTTTAAAATGTCACTGACATCAAGACCTCTATTCTCACTCAATTTATTCATATGCACATTTTTCAAAAGCATCCAAACTGAAACACTGTCTGTTAAAACAACTGCTGGTGATTTACCTGCAATACCTGCTCTGTACGTGGCCAAGCGATAATGTTACAATGACGCCCTGTTTCCAGGGCATCCATATGGTGGATTCTATATCAGAAAACTGTCCAGCATGCTAAAACAACAAGCCCCAGTCTGTAATATGATATTTCATACTTCTCCTGATACTAACCAAGAAATTATACCTCTTTATATGAATAATTGGGATGCAAAGGTCAAGAATCTTCACGCAAGTCCGTCCACGAGTACATTTCAAACACAGATGCAAACTAAAATCTCAATTTCCTGAAAACACCCAAGACACAATGGAAGACAATATATCTGATATACCAAATTACAACCTACTCATATTGGTACCATTTTGAGTTTCCCAAAAATCCATTGACAATGCTGTAACTAAGGTTACAAGTCAATACGAGGTTTAGAAACTAGGCTTTGAATATCTGTTTTCTACACCTGGACACCAGATAAAAGAGAGATTCCACATAGCTGGCACCCCAAAAAAACACCTGTTATTTATTGTCCGAACAATTAAAGCCGCGTTTCAACACAACACTTACAACCGGGTGGCAAACTAACAAGCTATTCCCACCCGTGCACAATCCTATGTTTAAAAGTAATAACAAACCATTTTCATTCTCCATCCTCAATCAGCTGCGAGGACGATTCAATCTACCAACCACCAGCATATTCTGGTACCGTCACCTAAGCGGAACGCAAATGTTTGGTCAGATTAAATCCAGTACATGTTCAGTTGATGTGATTTGTGAGTTCTCTGTGACTGAAAAATTAAGCCTTCAAGTGCACTTGAGTTTACATGACTTGCTGTCATTCAACCAGAATAAAGTGTGTTTTTATTTTTCTCCACGGGTCCATGACGCCCCAATGATGTAAAAAAAAAAATGACTCATTCAATTTGTCCAATGAATGACTTGCCTTCCAGTCCATGTGAGGCACAATGCTGGGTTCTTTTGTAAGAAGCTCAGACCAAATAGATTAGAACAAAGGTGACAATAAACCTTTTTTCCTTCTGAGATTAAGGGAACCAAACCACAGATGTTGTCTGACAACTATTGGCCAAACCGAGCACTTTCCCTCTCTGAGAGGGAAAAAAAGATCCACAATTGCACAGGGACAGGAAGGGAAAAGGTGGAACAAACAGAAAGACAGATATATTCAGATTTGGGAAGGATTTGATGGAGGGGGCGGATATATTTAAAATTGAATGTTTGGCACTTGAGGTGGACACAGTTTTGCAAGCCTCCAATCAGCAAGAAGTATTTTTTTGCTCAGGTTTCAGCAACTAAAAGTGAGACCATGGTTAAACGACGCCAACATTGGTTACTGATGACGGGGATAAAAATCACAGTTTTCTGTGGTCAAGTCAAAGGCTTTGTACGCCCAAATCCATCCATCTAAGGATGTAAGCAGACTCTGAACAAATGTTAGAAAGAGACTAACCTGCAGTGGTGCCACTGCCGCCTTTTCTGCCTCTATCTCAACATTAACAATACAGCAACCTCGCCAAGTGTCTGCATGCTTGGTTATGTTAAAGGCAGTGAAATATGAATACCAACAAAACATTTCCTGCTTCAAACCGGTAGCCAAAGATTGTTCCGTAGCTATAACAAAGTGGCAACGGAGGTCCCCTTAACCTTAACAAAGCAGCCATTTTAACCCAAATCACGATGTTTCCCCAAAAGTGTCTTTGGAAGGCGCGGGATGCCGCGCTGCCGATAGGGGCATCGCATTAGAAAATGCTTTCATGTGTCGTTCTGGAGGGCATGGACAAACACATTTTATGGTTTAAGGACTTGTTGCATGTGGGTGTGTGTTTGGCTGTGGGAATCGTCACAGCATATATATATATATATATATATATATATAGGTAGTGTGTGTGAGCTCTGTGTGTGTGTGGTGGTTGGAGGTGGGAGGGTTATGGCATCGTGTTACAGAGGAAGTCAAGAAGTCAAGTAGCAGTCATGCTGG
>JAVQJF010006467.1:0-15200 GCA_036023855.1 Gadopsis marmoratus
CAAGCCCAAATATCATACCCAACCAGTCACTCACGATGATGATATATATATATATCTATATATAGATATATATATATATATATATATATATATAAATATGTGAAACCATTAAATTGCCACCAAAAAGTAAATAAGATACATTTCAGGAACAAATTGAGAGAATTTATTTATTTGTTCTGAGTTATTTTCACAAATTAAACTATCCAATCGGCCTTGTGTTTACCAGAATGAAGGTGGAGAAACGGGCGGATCTTCGCAAACAATCCCAACTCAAGGTCTACTTACTCACTTGTTCTGGAGCTTTCCACTTATAAATTGTCCTTGTTGTAAATAATGGCTTTACCCCTGCTTAATAAATCATTTGCTTTACTCTTTGCAGATATAATGTTAATAAAATGCTAAAAATAAATAAATGTAGTGTAAGTGGTTAAGGGGGTCCAGTGGAGACATTATCCTGATGAATTTAAGAGCGAACTAAAAAAAGCAAAGCGAAAATGGAGGATAAAACACCAACAAAATACATTTTCAAAGGTCCTGAAAACCTATTTCTCAATCAGTTTGGGATCCTACATGATCACACTATTTTCTAACAAACGTCTTTCTTTCTTTTCTTTTAATGTCTGTGTTCATTAGTGGGCAGGGAAATGGTGACATCACATACTTTCACGCACCAATCAGGATTTAGCAACATTTGAACCAGAAGCTGATGAAGGTTGGTGGGTAGTTCACTATCACTCAAATTTCATCAAACCAGTTCTGATTAGCAGATTAGTTTAAACTACATAAATAATACCCAAAGATGATTATCTTTTAAATGTTGCTTATTTACTTATGAATATTAAATTATTTAAAAATAGTTTTGATTTGAAGCCATGTTTTCAGGGTTTTTAATGATCATTCATTAAACCACAATGAAGCCGATTGTTTTAACCCACAAACCACTCATGGAGTGTGGTGGTACAGGAATGTCTGTAATGAAAATGACACAGCGGTGTAGAGTTTAAGGAGTCTAATGACTCCCTGCTGTTGGTTCCTCTACCCTATGTTCTGCACTTTCACACTTTATATGCCCGTCTCTCTAGTTTTCTCCCTCCAGTCATCGCTCCCATATTCCCTCCTCCTCCTTCATCATCTTTATTTCTCTCACTGTGAACCCAAATAATCAGGTGTGTGCTTTTTCTTTATTTTTCCCTCCTGCATCCTCCCATGTTCCCCACAAATTCATTCTCCCTCTCCCTCTCCCTCTCCCCGGGGTACCAGTTACAGCCTTTAGAAACAGGCCATCTACCAGAGGAGGCCACTGATTTCCACGGGGTTCCACAGCAGCACAGGAGACGAGAGAAAGAAAATATGAGGTACTTGGAGACGACCAGGCCAAAAGGTCCTGGACTTACTTGGTCTTGGCTGTAAAAGACAAGTCCAGGACCTTAAGAAGAGAAAGTGATCACATATTCAAGGTCAGCAATATGAGCACTACAAAGTGTCCTTGGATGACTTTGCAGCCTGCTCAGGATTAACACTGTGGCTCTCCCTTGAGTTTTGAGGCCTCTAATGGTAGGGCTCGTCCTGTGATCAGGGCCCTGAGGAGGGACATGGATACAGTGCCAGAGGAGGAGGGCGGGAGAGCGATCTGTAAATAAAGTAGACAGAGAGCGACAGATGAGGTGAACAGGAAAGAGGCTGGGAAAGGAGAAGGGGGGAAAAGAACGAGAGGACGTGATAAAGAAAGACAGATCAAATGGAGCAAAGTGAGGCAGACAAAAGACAGAGGGAGAGACTGCAACAGGAGCTGGGAGAGGTTATGAGAGGCGGGCGCAGCGCTACAACAGTAAAACAGAGTGGATGTTGCCACTGGCTACACATACATATTCCATGTCTAAAGCTGCCTTTCTTAAGAAACACCAATATGCCGCCCTCCTCTTCACTGTATTTCTCCCTCCCTTCTTCCCTCCCTTCCTTCCTTCCTTCCTTCCTTCCTTCGCTACCTCTCTCCTCCTCCATCCCTCGCTCTCTCCCTCTCTGTGCCAGAGCACCGCAATAGCAGTATGAATAATTGAACGAGCATGAATTGGGATTGAGAATTTCTGTTGCGGTTGTGTCTGCTGGTGAGGCAGGCAGACATTCGTGGCAAAAACAAAACAAAAACACACACACACACACACACACAATCCCTGACCTTCCTGTTTGCTTAATTATAAATGTGAGAATACACTCGAAGACACAAACACACATGCGGCCAGAGCTTGCACTCAGAGTAAGCAGCCTGTGCCGCTGTCTCACTGTGGGGATTTAAGTGAAGAAGAATATTCCACTACAGATGTACCGGAGCCTTTCTCAGCCTCATATGACATTGAGCTGATTTTCAGAGTCAGCGTCTGAGAGGAAGAGAGATTAGGCGATGTTTGATATGAATATTCCCGAGCAGAATCCCACTTAAGGGGAATCTGTGCAGGATCGGATCAATCGGTTTTCTCAGCAGAGAAGAAGAAAGAAAAAAGTTGGAAATGTACTGCAGGCGATGTGTGTTTGTGTTGTATGTGAGAGGGAAGAATAGACGGGAGTGCTGCAGTGAATGTGTGTGTGTGTGTGTGTGTGTGTGTGTGTGTGTGTGTGTGTGTGTGTGTGTGTGTGAGTGGACAGAAAACAGGCTCAGTACCTGCTTAAGTGCCTGTGAAATGTGGAACAGAAGGGAAACGTGTCTGTGTGTGTATGAAAGAGCAGGAGGGTGTATCCACAGGGTGCTGTCAGGTCGGGCCGGAGCTACAGCTACAGCTGTGTGTTTCTGGGTGTGAATTTGTGTATATATGCTCCAGTTCCAGCTTAATTGGCCCAAATCTGCCATTCAGTGAGGCCGGTTCCTCGCCCCTCCATGTGGCCTCCTGGAAGAGAAGTAACGTAAGTGACATATTAAAGTAGCCAGTCTCTCTCTCTCTCTCACACACACACCTGCCCACTCGCCTTGCCTCCATCTGGGAACAATGCCAACGGACGCTGCAAAGGAATTAGGCGAACTGAAGAATTAGTTAATGCATATTCACAAGTATATGGCACACACACACAAACACACACATTCCCTTCA
Organism: Gadopsis marmoratus; assembly: GCA_036023855.1. Taxonomy (NCBI): domain Eukaryota; kingdom Metazoa; phylum Chordata; class Actinopteri; order Centrarchiformes; family Percichthyidae; genus Gadopsis; species Gadopsis marmoratus. The sequence continues at coordinate 3,080 of JAVQJF010006467.1, forward strand.
TGACATAACATTTTATGTGCATATGTTTGAAACACGCTACTTGACTCTATGTATTTTGCCAGACGAAGATGTGAGCAACTTTCTTAAAAGTGAGTACAAGTGAGGGACCAGTGTGTAGGATTCTTTGGTTTCTTCACAGTCAAATGTTTTTGATCCTACTCACCTGTCAATAAGACTTCAAGGTATGCAAGAACGTTGTCATAAATGCTGAATGTACACACAGAAAAACGAACAGTACACGCATGCAATGCAAATCATTTGCGCATGCACAAATACACGCACACACACAAATGAACATACACGCGTGTACACACAGTGGACAGAAGACAAAGTATTGCCCACAAGTCTTAAAAGGTTACGTCAAGAATTTAGAATTGCACATCCATAAAGTCGCCTTGCAAGAGAAAGATTAAAGGCTCTAAACACAACAGCAATCTTGCAGTTTATTTGCATGTCATACTGTGCGAGATAGATCTAAGAGAATATTGGTCGCAATCTGTATCAGATGAATGCCTGGTGAACGATACATACACAATGAAAAGTGTTCTGAAATTTAAACACATAACGCTTGGTATTATCAAAGAAGTTTATTTACACTTCTGCAGAAACGGACCACCGTCTACACGCCACAACATGGCATGCAGAGAATGTCAGAAAAGATTAGTTACTGGTCTATATAGTACTGCCGACATTCCACAGGAGAACCTAGCTCCAAAATGCAGGCCTGGGAACTGAGTAATAGAGCAATAAAGTCAAAGTCATAAAACAATAAAAGTCATTTATTCTAAGTCAGGATGCAGCTCTGCAGACACCCTCTGTCTGGCAAGCTTAAGGTTAATTTTACAGAACATAAACCGAGTAAAAAGCATCCATAATAAAATTAAAACATTAACTTTCCATCACACTAGCCTCTCTGTGAAGCCATATAGGCACTCTGGTACTGGCTGGCTAACACCAGCATGCTAACATGCTCACAGTGATAATGTTTACGAAGTTTAGTATCTTAGCTTAGCATGTTACCTTGCTGATATTCATCTATGCAGAAGAGCGTAAGAGCACTTATCCTGAGCTCCAAAAACCCTGGGTCCTACATTTCTCAGCCATGCCTTTCAAATGTCATGCCCCCAATTTTTAAGACAGTTGTCGGACTTGTTATTTTCTCAGAGGTGTTCTGCTTATGTAAATCCAGTTTAGGCATTTAAACTGAACAGAAGGTGCTGCATTAGAGTGTACAGCAACATCATGGCTAAATCAGACATCTGTTGTATTTAAACGGTAATACAATTAGGGAAATGAAAGCAAAATCTCTGCTGCTGACTGAGCTTTTCATTTATAGTAGGACTGTTCGCTTAACATGATTCATATCGCCACATGAAGCCTTACTGGCAACGATATTGTTGTGAGTGTTGCTACTGCAGCAAAAACATTACATAATATAACACATAGATAAGTTGGAATTACATAAGCAAGCAGGAACTTTTTCTTGGATCAGTGGCTGGGGACTGAGAGACGGCGGATGATGGAGGGAAACAGACAGAAAGAAGCAAATCAAAGCGATGATTCAGCAACTGAGTGGAAGCCAAGCAGAAGCCATGTGGCTGCGAAGCTCACGGTGACAAGGAAGAGAGAGAAGAGACTTCAAATGCAACCAGGAGGAAAGGACCCGGGTTCTCCTTGGATAGATGAGCTCCATGCTGGGAGACTGAAGAAAGTAAAGTGAAACGCAGGGATGAGGAAGTTGAGGAAAAGAGCTGCGTTAAAGATGGAAAATACAGGACAAGACAATACATACTGCTGCGTTCCTAAAATAAAATGACTTTCATTGAAATAGTTATCTTGGAGACAGACATGTGTTGTGAGGACCGCCCTGATCCCTCGGAAGGTAAGGACCTGAAAGAGTCACATTCCAGCACACCAGTGATTTTTAAGTCAAGTGTGGTAGGTATATCTGCTCATTATGACAGCAACAGAAGATGCATCAGTACAGAGGGGTCCTGTAGATCACAGGAACCCTCCCAGTCACAAGGACTCTGGTTGGTCTTGATCAGCACATTAATATCGTGGTGAATTGATGTTTTTTAAACCTGTAAGAGGTCTAGAGTCTAATATTAATGTTACATTGCAAAACACTACTGCCAGCTCCTTATGCACAGTAACAGAAATAAATAATCCCCAGCAGTATCACAAAAATAGAAATCAAAGGGAATGAAACCCTAAAAATAGCCAAAATCATCCAGTCATGTTGCAATGGTCCTTTAGCGGGAAAAAGATGTGTTGATGACCTCATGAACCAGAGACAGCTAGACGTAGGGTAAAGGTCAACCAATTGCCTGTCTGTTTATCCCAGACCCCCAATCCAATTACTCTACTGATGTCCCACAGAAAGACAACCTGAGCCCTATGCACGCTTCAAAAACCCCTCGCCTCCCTCTAACCACACACAGGTAGCTCACAGATTCATTAAAAATCCATCTTCTGGTCTTCTCTCATGTGCACATCTCCCTTAAGGGACTTAAGAATCTCTTCTCTTCTCTACTCCACTTAACTGCGCCTAAAACTGACCTTCATATTGATGAACAAGCAACGACGTCTCCCTGTAGAGGAGGTATTCATCACCATTCAAAACACATTTTGTCATGTACCGTCTTGGCAGTGAAGATAGTTTTGCACTCTTAAAAGTGGTCCTGGCAGGAACATCCTACATGCATGAACACAAAGAAGGGGAACAGTAAATGTATTAAAATATCGCATGTATTAAAAAGTAATACATGCGATAAGAAACCAAGTAAAAGAAGTGAAAGGAGAGTTAAGATATTAAACTTGAGCATATTAGATTATAATATCCATGATAGGCCTTTTTCACAGTAGACATTTTCACTGGTCACAGTAGGACAAACACAGGTGTAATTAAGAATATGAATTATGACATTTAGATTATCCACTTTCAAGTCCCTGGCATTGCGTATGCTCACTCATTGGAATGGCTAACTCGTACTGAGTCATCATCAATGTGATTGCACCTGTGCTTTTCTTGTTATGGCATGTGAAAATGTCTGCTGGTCTGTTGAATCAGAGATTGCTTTGAGAGTGTCCTCACGAGAAAAACAACAGCAGTTGACGCCTGAAATTTCCCGTGTATATGATTACCTGACAGGGAAAAATGTTATGACCATTGTCTGTCAGGAACGCAGGTGGAAGTACTGTCTTATGGAGGAGGTCGGTATGGATGTTTGGATCAACAGAGCGTGCAACTTGTACACGATGTAGGTCTTTGTTTAACTATGACCGCAATAGTTTCCTAATCTTAACCAAGGACTTTTTAAAGTTTGTTTTTTAAACAGTATATTGGACAAAAAAAGAGACTCCAGATGACTGCTAATGTCCCTCCGTATCTGCTGGATGTGTAAATAAGCAACTGTCTGCTAACGCATTATTTAAGATAATACGTTTTGTTTTTGCTGCCCCCAAGTGGCCAAAATATCAGATGATGCAGGTTTAATGATGATTGTGCAAAACCCTGGCGTTTTAAAAATTCTTGCTTTCTGAATATAGTCAATATCTGCACATGGAAACCATGGTATGGTTAACTAAAACACTTGATTAAGGTTTGGAAAAGATCATTGCTACAGTTAATTAAGAAGTGAACATTAATAAGTTTGTGACAGGACGAGAACAGGACCGTTTCCCTGCATGAAAGTCAGATCCATCCATCACCCCAATCTACACACATTCTGCTTCACTGCAGGACACATTTGTTCCTGAATCGGATATAAATTGGATGTAAATAGTGGATGAGGTCCACAATCATTCTTCCTAGAGATACTAGGCTGGACAAATTATATTGTTCTCCCAATGCAGGTGTGGATCAGAAGATGCTCATATGGGTCATTTTGACAGTGACAAATTACTTATTTTGTTGGTTTGTTTGGAGGACTTGTTGTTCTGCTGCTCAAAAGTAATTTTAGTTAAAAAAAAAAAGGCTTAGAACATGAAAAGGAAATATAGAACTTCCCTATTTCTTTGGTATTTCTAGATACTTCCATCACACTGGTTGTACATTTTGCTTGATTATCCTTCAAAATTAGGATTTAGAGTGCATCATAGCACAGAGTGCATCGGGCACATCCTGTCTCAAAAACCCGCAGAAAAACTATTCCATGCATTTGTTACCTCAAGGCTGGATTATTGCAACTCCCTATTATCAGGCTGCTCCAATATGTCCCTTAAGACTCTCCAGCTGATTCAAAATGCTGCGGCACGTTTACTGACAAGAACCAGTAACAGAGATCATATCACTCCAGTATTAGCATCTCTACACTGGTTACCTGTAAAATCCTTCTCCTCACCTATAAACCCTTAATGGTCAGGCAGCATCATATCTTAAAGAGCTCGTAGTACCCCTTTACCCCACTAGAGCACTGTGCTCCCAGAATGCAGGGCTCCTTGTGGTTCCTAGAGGCTCTAAAAGTACAACGGAGGTCATTTATGACATCCTCTCATTTAGCAAGAGACAGAATAGGAAAATGAGCGCGTCTCACCAAAAAAAACAAAGATTTTCTATTTTTAGGCTGATTCCAGTATTTTAAGCTCAGTATATTTAAATCTAACAAAAACTATTGAGTGAGGGGAAAAAGCTTTGAAACAGCATTTCATGGACTGTAATTCACTAAGAGGTTTCACTACTTCATTAGTCGTATCAATTAGAAAGAACTCTGTGGTGGTGACGTCCTGCTCACAGCTCCGCCCACCATGACATTAACAGTTTCATTTTATAGAAAAAAATATTATTTATGAATCAAGAAGATAATGAGCAGGATAAGATCAAAACCACAATGCAGACAGTGGAGGACTGACCTTCCTGGTCTGCATCTTCTCGGTTCTCCTTCTGAAGGCCACGTAGGCGTCGTTGTTGGTGGATCCGTCTCTTTTCTCCTGTTTGATGTGAGGAACCAGCGACGGACACCGACAGTTCTTCCTCTTCCTCACCCAGTAATCATACACAGACTTCAGCAGGTAGTCATCCTCGTTCAGCAGCAGCTTTGCCTCTGACAGAGAGACCAGCTGAGGACAGAACCAGAACCACAGAGTCCAGCTGAAAACAAGGCTGTCACTGTTTTAAAAAGCCGTGTTCAAATGAATTCCAACAGTGAGATGTGCTCACGACTGGCGATTCGTGTCACCATTTTCACCAACCCTAGGGTTAATGGACAACCACACTATCCTCTCAGCCACAGTCGCCCGTTTCACTATTTGAAATGGGTCAAATCTGCGTGCAGCGCATGGATTGGCTGTAAGAAACACAATGGACTGTCGCTGAAGCATTGATATCATTTTATTGGTTCCATTGAACGATGAAAGCATCCGATTGGTGTGATGATGTCTTCTGTGATTGGACTGCAATGTAAATGTTTGCCTGCTTTATCGGACATAATGACAGAGTGAATGGGGATGACTCAAACACCTTTTACCCAAAGTGTTGCAGTACAGGGCGCATAGCAAGGGGTCAATGGGCCCCCACATCTGGTGCCCTTAGCATGCAAGGAGCCTAGCTAGTGAGGATAGCTATAAGTTAACATTATAACACAGAGTTAGCATGCTAACACGTAGCCGCTGTTTGCAGTGGATCTGTATACACTGTACAGTGTATGAGAAGCTGGTGCAGCGAGAGGAGAAAAGCACTGTATTCTTAATATTTACAGAGCACTTTTTGGTAAACGTCTCAGGTATCTCACATCTTTTAACTATAGATCACCTCCACACTAAACACCATGTTGGCACCGAGTGGGAAACTAGCTCTGAAATGCTGTTTTCCACATTTTCTGGTCCGATTTCCTGCTTCTCTGTTCTCACAATAAAATTATTCATCAATAATGAAAAAGACCGTCAGGTACAGCCCTCGTCTCCTGGTTACCTGCTGTGTGTACAGACGGATTTCAGGATCCATTTTGTACCTGGTGTGTGCTCGCCTTCTCCAGTCGGTCCACCATGGTCTCAAACTGCAGAGGTTTGATCTCCATCTTTCGGTTCAGTCTGTTGAGCAGCGTCTCGTCTTCTGAGTCCATGTCGTAGTCTGGCTGCTCCAGATCCAGACCCAGAGCTGCAGGACCACAAACCAAACATACAGACTGATAATGGATCTATTTCCTTAACGCTTTGTCTCCCAGACGTCTTACTGAGAAGTCTGGTAACACCACCACATCCCTGAAGATTGACAAATTAAATATTCAGAACTAACTGGTGACTGAGTGGACCTCTACGATCCTGATCCAGGTACAGATCCCCAATGCAGGGTTCTATCGTGTGAGTATTTCACTTGCACTTGCTCCTAAAAACAGATATATACGAACCAGAAAAAAATTCAGGAGCAAGTTGACAACCGACCGTAATCTTCCCCGCCCACACCAATCGTCACAACATAGTCTGACTGGCCATCGGGATCGCCGGGAGAAATCCTGGTTGGTCACTCGAGCAGCCCATTTTACAAAAGCAACAGCTAGAGCGACGCGTGCATCAGCCCACATCCTCCTCTACACCAGTTCACCTGTTACTCAAGGTATTGCAGCTGAAGCTGTGAGACCAAAGACAGTAGGGAAAACACAAGCCAGGTTCGGGTTTGGCTAACAGACTATTTACCGATCTCAGGTGCCTTCTGTTGAAACATGTTCAACTTTTTATCAATGCCGCTTTTCGTGAACTGACCAATCGCAGCCTGGGTGTGGCAGGGCCGTATACAGCGCTCGACATGCTGCAGGAACCTTTGATAACATTGAACTGAGCATGAATGGTTCTGGTTATTGGCCAGTTAGTACTCAGCATTAACAAATTAGAGACTAACCACCAATGCAGACCATTTTTATTCGACATGGATTTAATGAAGGAACAAAACCTACAAAAAACTTTACATTTGTTAAACAGCTGTGTTGTCCAACTGGAAATAATATTGTGCTCGTGGTAGGTTATGGGCCTGTAGTATACGACTTTATGAAATTATAATGAACACACTAACATTATATAACCAATATATTAATATCATAGCATGCTAACATGATAGTATTTTATACATTTCTCCTCAGAGCAACACATCAGCCTTGTTTAATTTCACATGAATTTTACTAAAGTTACCGTTATAAATATTGTTCAGTAATCTTGTTTACATAAAAGGGTGGTGCTGTAGCCGTCACTGGTTCAAAAACTACAAGTTCTACATTCCAAGAGCTGCAGTGTAACAACCACTGTAGAGTTTTCTGTGATGAGTGTTTCACTCTTTCACTAGATACTTGGGTTTCCCACTTCCATAGTGCTTCACATCATATGTGCACACGAGGGGCAGCGTCCACGTACGCAGTTTAAATATGTGTAAGACATTGTTTTCACTGTTCTCCTACATCTCTGTGTGTACTCGTGTACTTCTTGAGAAGAATGTTAGCGTAAAGCCCCGCAGTGACAGCAGCTGGATTCCAGAGGTAGACCAGTATGAAGTAGTACTCACGCTGTATGTGGATCAGCTGTTTGGGAACCCTGACCTCCCCTTTGTACAGACGGTCGTAGTAGGTGGTGTTGCTCTCGGCTTCAGGTACAGGGATCACCATGTTCTCCTTCTTCTCTCTGAACACCTGCTGGGCAGAGATCGCCCTCTGCAGGTGGTGCTCCTGAAACACAAGCAGAGCACACAGGTAACTGCTGCAGGACAGATCCACTGAACATAACCTGGACACGCTGTGGTCCTGGTCTCACCGAGGACCGGGTCCTGGATCATTTCAGGATTCATCTGTAATTTAAGCCCCTGTTGACCCACGAGTCACTTCATGAGTCTCAGGTGGAGCACACCTGATCATTTTAAATGATTCCCAGCAGCACTAAAGACGGACTGAAAAGGTTTGAGACTTGTTCTGTCCAGATGTTGAAATGGTGGAAATGACACGTCTGTAACCGCTCCTGCTCCTACAGCGAGACTACGTCAGCCGCACAAGTTGTTGTCGCTAAACTGCTAAAGCTCAGAAGTTCTTCTGGTGTTGTCAGTCAGCGAGCAGCTTCAGGTGCATGAGCACCTCCTACTGGACCGGAGGAGGACAACCCTGATTTACATGCAGCCCAGAACACAAAGATGGATCAGATTTATGACCCAGTCTCTAGAATCATTTAACAAATGAATTGTCACCAACGACAGCAAGTTTGATCTGTGTGTTTAATGATTAATTTGTCTTTAAGCATCTTAAAATGTCGATACGTGTGGCTACATGAAGGATGTTCCTATTTAAGACAATATTTAGAGTAACAGTGAGAAGGTATAACAATCATAATAATGAGTGTATTGTACATGTACAGCATGTACTGGGTTCAGCTCTCTGGCAGAATGACGAAGCTACACATGAAGTCATCTGCATCATAACGTGTTGCTTCTGAGAATATGATAAAAGATGGTCTTCACACCATCAGTGTTCAGTGTGAACGACATCTGCATTTGATGAGAGACTCCTGAAATGAGTTGAAGTGGACGTGTGGACCCTAACTGAGGCCCATCCAGAGGGTTACTTAAAGTCCTCACTGAATTTGACAAGATGCCCAAAGTTTACTGCTGCAGTTTGACAAGCTGTACATCCTGTCACATCACATGTGCATTACTCAAAGTGATTTTTAAACTTGTGTAAACTGTTTGATGGTGTTATCCTGTATCATGTTAACTCTAGATACAGTGTCTGTACAGCCTGGAGACGACTTCAGGTCAGAAGGAACTCTTCTTCCTGTGTGTTACAACTTAAACTATTAGTTCATCAACGACAAATTCACCTGCAACCATTCTGATCATGTGATCTCACCCAGGAGCCTCCACTGTGTTTCTTTGGTAGAAATATCCTAAACATGAGTAACAGAACTCTGAAAAGAGAAGCTCTCCGCATGTCCAGATGCAGACAAACAGCTGGGTCTCTGTCAAATACACAGCAGCGTGGAAACGTTTCCGGTAAGAACTGCAGCAGCCTGACAACCAGACCGAAGCTAACGTAGCGGTAATTAGCTAGCAGCTACCCGGCTAGCAGTGACACGGAACGCTTTGCGGCGTCCGTTGCCAAGACAATTACGTAAAAGTCACAGCGCCCAAACGTCATTGGTGTTACTCTAACAGCGCACACTGTACGTAATGTGTACGGAAACAGCGTACATTCATGTGTCCGGCCCTCTCTTCGTACGCAGCGTACGGACACCAGTGTACGTAAGCACGTCGTGAATCCGGCCGAAGCACTGAGCTAACCCTCAACCCCACAGGCAGACTTTAAATTAAAACATGTCCGTACCAGCTCTTCTTCTTTCTCCATCCCGGTCGGCATCTGCGGGACGGCCCGGTTAATGGACACGCAGTCGGTCAGGTCCGGCAGGTCTCTGTTGCGGTAAACCGGGAGCGGTTTGGCGGCGTCTAGCGCTCGCGCCCGGAACGAGAGTTTACTCATTGTTTGCGCCAAATCAGCGACAATCCCAGGAAACCGTGAATCCCGCCACAAACCCGCACAGATAGCGCCGTGAATCCGATCCGGACGCGACTGTGTCCGCCGCAGTACAGATCATCGGTGTCCGCTGCTCCGGGAACCGGCGGGAGAAGTCATCGGTGTGCGGGTTTAACGGGACGTAGGGGCCGTTTCTCCGGGCTGCTGTGCTCCGTGCGCCGTGGAAAACATGGCGGACATGTCCACACCAGCGGCGGAGCAATCCCATCAGCCACTGCGGCACAGCTAGAAAAAAGTTAAAAAAAAACACACATGAAGGTGCGCGCGCAGCTCCTGACGGCTGCGTTGTATCAAGGTTCTAATAAAGTTATTCAAACGTTCTTTGACAGACTCCGCTCCCAGAATGCATCAGCTGTGACGTCAGTGCGAAGACAACTTCACCCAGAACAGATAGAAACATTTAGTGACCCGCCATGGAGCCGGTCTCTGCTCCACCTGCTCCACCAACTTCCTCCTCGATGACTGTTGGTGGTGGTGTCGTCACCTTTTGAGGTTCTAGTAGAACAAGTAGAAGGTTCTCAGGGAAGAGACCAAGTGGGCGGGGGGGGTCCTTTTGAACAAACTGGTTCAAATGAACTGTGTGTTTGCAGGTTGTAACTTACTGTATTTGAATATCGTGTCCTGTAAACGCACTTCATATAAACACAAAATCATTTGTGTGTATATTGTTTACAATCAATGATAAAGCTCTACTCTTGATAAGTCAGTGAAAACAGACCATAATTATATGATCACTTCACAGTTCATTGATCAGCTTCTGTCTCAGTGATTTTTTCAAGAAATGCCTTTAAACGTTTCTATTGAGCTTTGTACAATAAGGCAAAGGAACACAAGATTACAAAAAGGATTCTTAAAACAATTAAAGATGAAAAATAACTTTTAAAGTAAAAGGAAAGTTCATACAATCTTAAATTGAATAATATACATACAATAATTATACAAATATTCCTTTATAAACATATAAAAGTAGAAAATAGAGAAATGTCCTGTGAGAATCATTTAATAACAGACTGAAGAACATCATCATCATCATCTCCAGAATCAAACATGCATTATTGAAGTGTTCCAACCTCTCACCTATAGGAGGCACTACAGAGACAGGCAGGCAGACAGACAGACACAAAGATAATTTAGAAAGAGTCTCCATCCACCTTTTCTTGTTTTATAAGATCAGACTTTATTGATCCTCATAGACCGAGAGGTAACACCAATTCTGTTCACCTGATATATGAAGAACCAGGAAAATAGATCATATTTATCCAATATTAGCTTCTCTACACTTTCTCCCTGTAAAATCCTCCTCCTCACCTATAAAGCCCTTAATGTTCAGGCAGCATCATATCTTAAAGAGCTCTTAGTACCCTATTACAAGGCCGGCTCTAGCATTGGGCAAGGGTGGGCAGTGCCCACCCAAACGAACATCTTGCCCACCAAATCAAAAACTCAGATTATTTTTATTTACGTCACAGAATGCATACATTTCGGTACTGTTTTGAATTTGCGGGTGAGCAGCCTACAGCCCGCCTACAACGTTGCGTAGTTCCCCGTAACGCTGTCTGTGCGAGAAGGTTTCTCTCAGTCCGAAGGAGACTAAGAGCCGCTAGGGAAGCTCAGTTTGACCTACATGTTGCATTACATTCATTTACTGGACCAACATCCATTAATATGATCACTTCCTGTGCGATCATCACACAGCAAGTGATCATATTAATGGATCATCACATCATGTAAGAGTTCCTTCTCCACACCAGCACGAGCTCTGACCCCCTTTCGTCGCATCATGTCGCATGAAAGGAAGAGTAACTTGGTGATTTTGGGCCATGAAACATCACAAATAGCTTAGACATGGATGAGTTTGTTAAAATGTTTGCCAAGGAAACAAGAGACTGATGATATAAATAGATAAATGAGGGGTAAAGAATTGTTTAGGCAAAAATAGAGAATAAATAGTTTTATAACATGTTCTGACTTTGCACTGTTGGATTATATGAATATAGTTACATTGAAGTTTGAGTATAGAATTGATTTGTTTATTCAGTGTTTCCTTTGGCACCTTTCAGTTTGAACAACACTACACCTTCACTAAGGAGTGAAAATAAGAGAAAAACATGTTTTACATCTTGTTCTGATTTTGCACTGTTGAGTTATATGTATTTCAGTCAGGACAACTTACGATATGTTTATAATCTACACAAACAATTTCTTGCAATATCCTACATGGTAATACATTGAAGTATAACATCAAGGGTCTGCTGCTCTGATTGCTTCCCCACACGGAATCTTATACAAATGCTAAGTGAACAACCATTGGTAGAGAGCAGGTATCTCAGAATCCCCCATCAGATACTGTGCAACAGACAATAGTTGGAACTGGGTACAGGTTTGAGTCTAGGATTGATTAGTTGATTCAGTTGTTTTCTTTGGCACTTTTTAGTTTGAGTTTGAATAAAACTACAATCTATTTTTGTAAACCTTGGGTTTGATGAGACCTCAAATTTTTCAAATGTTTTATTGATGGTAAATAAACCTGCCCTCCTGACTGAAATCATAGGGTAGTTAGCAAACTTAGAAATGCCTGCTTCACTACCTCCCAATCTGTTTTCTGGTCAGGAATTTGAACCGGC